>JARFNW010129415.1:0-11599 GCA_031763155.1 Dirona albolineata | reverse complement strand
ATATGTATATATAATGTTAAATCTGCTGCTTGGGTTCAGAGCAATTATCGGATTGATATGTCCATTGGCGTGGCGTCGGTGGCCAAACAGTGAGCACGATTCGACTGCTGGCGTTGACAAGCAACGTATGTCGTAGCTCGAAACACGTCAACGACCAAAAAAAGTGTATTGGTTCAACGGCACTTGTGTCCTTAGGTAAAACACTTTTCCCTGCTTACCTCGCCCTATCGGAGACGGACGTTAAATTCGGAGGTCTCCTCGGTTGTAAGTAGCGTTTGTCCTTATCCAAAACATTGTATTCGCGCCCTAACAGGCTGCGTGTGACGTATTAAGTGTTGCGTCTTCCGTTGCTATTGTAAGCGCTTACTTAGGGCATGGTGATGATCGTGAATAAGCGCTATATATAAATTTGCACTAATACATGTACTCTATTGATATCAAAGCTTTTCAAAGTAACGAAGTCGTGCGAAGAATTTTCGAGCATAAAGGTTCCTTTATGGCAGGCAATATACGTCTTGCTTTTCTTTCAAAAGCTTGCAAGACACTTTTTCATACTCTTCTTTGAAATAATAATTTGAAAGGAAAATTCATCCAAGCTTGCAACTTTGGAAGGAAATGATATCTCACTAAATGTTTTAGTAGATAGTAGATAGGCTTTATTAATGAAATGAATGTGTTGGTGACGCTGTGTAGACACATTTTGTCCGATTTGTTTATCGTGTCGTTGTTTTGGTTCAGGCTAGTTCTGTATGTGGGACACACGTGAAGTTAGTACCAGATACCTACCTCTGTCACGTGATCTCTCGTAGACTAAGCTGACGAGAGGGGAAGCTGTTACACACAGGTGCAACTGGCAACTGGCATCTCTGCCACCTCCAGCTCGATTTTCAGCCTTTTGCCTAGGCAGACAGTATCCGTTGGCCATAGTCATAATTCTGATGTAAACTTCACAACCGAGATCGGCATTTATTTTTAGGATTATTCGCTCATAGTACTATTATTTGCCCAGGTGGCAACTCCCAGTTGTCCTGTAACTGATGAGTAACCACTAGGGTAACAGCAAAGTGTTTATCGGTAAAGTGTATGGACCTCATGGTACATTGTTGTCCAATTTACTGGTAAAGAGGTTTGGACGCGGTGGGCTCATCACCTGCTCATCTTTAATTCCTGATAAAGAATCTTTCTAGCCATGTATTAGGTGATGAGTGGTCCTCGTTGTCATTGTCATTTGGATTTACTTCCATTTGCCATGTACATCCTTCAGAGCTTGACACTGCTTTTTGCGGTATAAAGGGGACTCGATAAACAAAAACAACTGATGATACTATTGTTTTGTTTTTCTATATTTTTACCTCCGATAGCACTACTTATAATATTGCGATCAATATTACTTTTGACATTATTGTTTTTTACCATTACGCTCTACATATCACTCATAATATTATCCCCCAAATCACCATCCCCCCTACTTCTTTATCTTGACCATCCTTCTCTCACACATTCATCATTTCAGTTCACCTCACCCAACCCTGATGTCTTTACCATCTATTCTCTCGCTTCCCAATCGGTTTTCTGACATCACAGAGAAAACACACAGCTCTGATATAGCCTGCCTGAGATTACCTTATTTGTTTGTGTTTCATCTTTTCTGTGTCTGTTAGCTGATGAATGGGAGACCCGAAATGTTTTATACTATATATTTTGTTACTTGTTTTACCGTCAGATTCTTTCTCTTCCACAGAATCATCCTGCATTTCATCCTTTTCATCCTCCTCCTCCCTCGGAGATGGCTCATGGGGAGCCTTATCAGGCTTTAAAATGTCTGCAGTTTTATACAAATCATTCTTGACGCTTACATCATACAAAGCATCAAATGCTTTCGGACCTCTTCGAAATAACAGGTCTAAGAGTGCTTCAGCTTGTCTATTCTCTAGTGGCTTCACCTTGAAGAGATCAATGAATAGTCTATAAATTAAAGGAAAAAAAACCAAAGCGCATTGTAAATAATATCTTGACAACTGAGTCTTCCAACATGGCTAGTCTCCATAGATTATAAAGACCTGAGAATAGTCAAGAACATGTATTGGAATCAAACAGTCGGTGTAAGACTTAACAACCAAACATCAGAGTTTTTCTAAATAAAAAAAAGAGAGGCTCAGGGATGCAATCTGCCACCAGACCTCTTTAACATGTGTACAGTGAGTTCATTTTCCGAGAAATAGAAGGCATGGAGGTTATCAATGATGGAGGTATAAACATAACAAACTTGAGATATGCAGATGAAACCGTGCTGTTGGCTTACACACCAGAAAAAGTTCAGCTAATGCTAGACAGACTGGTAACAATAAGCAAGGCAATAGGTCAATGTGAGAAAAACAGAATGCGTGGTAGATATGGACCTGCCTTTTTAATTAATAAGCAAAGGAGTGGAAATATAACTAAAGAAATTTTTTTTTAAACTTAGGAGCAAAAATCACAAACAACTGTAAAGATCACCCTGAAATAAAACAATGTATAGTGATAGCAAAGAATATTTTTGACAACCTAGACAGATAATTAAAAATGAACATAATATTGCAAATAATGCAAATTTCCACACTGTTTCAAGCCTGAAAAACATGACCTTTAGATACAGAGTTTCACCAACGTTTTAGAATCTTTTTGAAATGTGGCAATTTAGAAGATTATCGAAAATCCCATGGACAGCAAGAATTAGAAACGAGGAAGTGCTAGACAGAATAGGAAAGGATAGATAAATTATTAACAACACCAGAAAGAAAGAGATGGATTTTTATGGCCATACATGGCGACAGAAACGAATAGAAAATTTAGTAACCAGCAGAAAAGGCAAAAAAGACAAGTTGTGAAATCGGGATATAAGCATCCGTTCTAAGGACTGAAGGGTCTTAATGTCTTACATAATGAAAGTGGAAAAGGCGTCCAAATCTTTCATGTGATATAAATAATAGGTTTTCAATATAGCTAAATCAAATATTTCAAAATCAGGCTCTTTAGCGCCTTACACCAAAGAACAAAAGGAAATTGTGTTGATTCTTTTGTTCTGATTTCATTTTTCAAAACAAAAATTCATCTTAATCTATCGCAATCTTATTAGAAGGGGCTCACCAAAATTTCATCTTTCATATTTCCTGAAATAATCTTCATCTGAAACAGACCATTGCATACACTGACAATGCCCTCACTGATGTCAAGAATGAGTTCTGTATAGGAAGAACGAATGATATCCCTGTGGTGCTGTTCCATGTTTGTACTTTAAAATCTTTGCCTAACAGAAAAAACAAATTGTAAGTAAGCAACCGGTGAAAAATAGAACTATGTTTTGCTTAATACAGAAGACAGGTCAATAGAGAAGGCAGATCAACTAACAATAATTATATTGATCTAACATCAAATTATTTTTTTCAGTATGTGTAAAAAGATTAGCAATGAAATCTTTATATATTCAGTAGGGTACATAGCGAGGCGACCCTTTGAAATCACTGTATAACATTGATGCATTGAAATTAATATTTAATAACATCAATCCATACACATCCTCTCATGGGAGAACTTTTTAAAGTTCAAGTCTCAATCTCAGGGACTCGCATGGATTCTTCAGCCCTATCTCAGATTTAAATTCAAAGTGGAGGGGAGGCCTTTGAAATGGTCTTACAATGCTGAAAGGGCCAATGCTTAAACAGTTATGGTGAGTAGTAGAGATGGGGCGAGCAGGTGCTAACAGTTTGTTACCCGCGGACATCTCTGACGCGAGCAGTAAATGAACGTTTTGAAAACGAGTGGATCAGCAAACGATTCACTTCAGTTCAATTCAAATTTATAAACGAGCGGTGGAGATATTATATTCCATGGAAATGAGCGGACGAGTAGTTCGTTTGTTAAACTCGCCGCAGGTGTCAGCAGACGGCAGACAATTTGACTGTTTACGATGAGAGAGATGAGGTCATGAAGTCAACGATCATGTCATGTTGCACAACACATCCACCGGCACGATTGTGTGTGTGCGTGTGGTTGAGTGGAGTTATTGTTTGGATCGAGAGGGGTGTGTGAGATCGTTTTTGTTGGCAGAAGGCCTACGGAATAATCTGTATCAGTGCTGCCTGTCGTCATCCCATCGCACGCCGCACGAGAGAGAAAAAGTTGGGGGGGGGGGTATGAGTGAACTGTAAATGTCAACCAACGAACGTCGTCCAACCGCTCGTGGTAGGGAAAAGAATCAGTTGATTCGTGATCCATTGAATTGATGACGTCACAACTGCTCCTTTTGCCGCTCGCTGAAATCTGAATTAGTGACATTAAAAACGAGCGCTCGTTGTCAGCAATTCAGAAAAAAAAGATCAAGATCCAGTGAGAAGTGTTCATGAAAGTATTGAAAGCTTAAGTGCTTTAAGTGAGGACCTTTTTTCTTTCTAATTCTCATCAAACTAATTTGTTGTTTATAATTCTGAATTGTCTGTCCTCTAGTGCCAAATTTAACTTGACATGAACAAAAAAGGTAACGTGTTGAAGTGGAAGAGACAGTGCAAAGCGATGGTTCGGCCAAAGGCCTTCGTCAAACGACGAAAAGACACAATTACGCTGAAAGATAAAGATAAAAACAAAACAGTAAGGGCCAATTATTGGCTACTTATTGTTTTTGTTAACAAAATGGCAATTCATGTTCACTGAACTGTACTACACATATATATATATATATATGGTTTTGATTGAACAAAACCAGATGTATGTCTAGCATTGAATACATAACACTACACCAGCCTTAAGTTATAAGTGATGGGAAAAAAAGTAGACAGTGGTCCGATTTGAACACTCGTCATAATTCGTCACAGTCAAGAGTGAGTTGGACAAAAGATATATATCTTAGATACTTGCTAGCTAGTCTAGCTATAATTAATAGCAAATTGTAACTATCAACAGTGCAGTTCTCTCCAGTCTCCACGGCAAGTAAAAGTGGCCACGATCGATATAAATATCAAGTATCAACAATGCGTATATTTATTTTAACAACATTTCTACATACTATTACTATTATACCACTGATGATATTCAATGGATAATAACAATGATGATTACCACAGCCGACGTGAGCCGATGTTTGTACGATCAGAGGTATCCAGGTATCAATGTGACAATGTCACTGCTCGCTACCTTCACAATTCACCAATTCGTCGCACGCCACCACCAATAATAGACAAACACAATATTATAGATATATTATTAGGTAAAAGAAACAAAAATAAGTCCAAGATATATTGAATATAGTCTGAGCTCTAATGCCTATTCTATATAGTGGTCTAGTTAGTTCATACTTCCTTTCCACTTACTCAATGACCTTATATACTAGACTAACATAACCCTTTCACTTCCGGTGTCACATAAGGAGTACGCCATTTTCGGGCAATTTGTACAGGAAGTTCACGCCCCTTCCTCTTTATCTTCTGTTATGGTTGAAAACTTTTACCTGACTTTTAAGCAGCTAAAACAATATTCTAAATTACGTGGAATGGAAAGTATTAACGTTTAAGATGAATAAAAACATATGCCTGATTTTTTTCCGTGCTAATATCGTGATTATTTACATCATTAAGATTCGAAAAAGTGGTTTAGAAAGATGCTATATGGAGATAAATTATGTGTAAAAGAGCTCTTCCGGATATCGCTCTTTACACCCTGAAGACCGAATGGGTCTAAAGTCTATCAAGTATCGAGTGAGACGAACGAACACCATTTTCACTAACTATAGAAGCTGGTGCCTGTCACCATTCATGAAGAAAAGGGATTTTGAGATGTATTGAGATCATTAATATATTTCAGTCAATAAATAAACTGATTTGAGGCTGCATTTACGTTTGATGAAGCAACTTCAATTGGTTTATCTTGTTGTTCTGGGACAATAACTTCATGATTAAGCTGGATTTCTGATTACATTTTTACATCTTTGAGTTGAGTGGAGAGTGAGGCGTGTTAGTAGTTAGAGTGACGGTAAAGAAGGTTACATTTTGCTATCCACCATTTGTAAGATCATGAATGGACCATGGAACACATTTTTAAATTATTTTTTTTCCTATTTTATTAATATTTTGGAGTTATTTTTAATTTTAACGGAAGTGCTGATCAGATATTGATAGGTCAAATCAATTGGTCTCAAATTTTACTCAAATGAGAGCCTGCTGACCATTGGTCATGGCCCGGGGTGATGCCACTGAAAGCTTTAACTACATATAAAACATTAAAAATAAAAACCATACCAAACCACATGTGTTTGTGATGCAACGGCAACAGCATGCATGCCACACGCCGTATATATAGTACCGCAGCGCTACGCGTAGCGTGACCTACATGTTCCACATATAGAGCATGAGCCTTCTTGAGTTAACAGATGTATTATTTTCCTCATTGGTTATTTCAGATCATTCAAGACTGGATGTTCAGCCTCCTTCCGGTTGAATTGTGTGCGGCCTAAAAATAAAAATGGCGATGCTGCTCATCTCAAAATATCGAAATCAGATTTTTCTCACAGTGGTCATGAGGTATCAGCTCATGTAAGTTACTGTACCTTTCATTTTATATTTTGTGATCAAGCTTTCAAGCTTTCTATTCTTGCATTATCATCAGGTTAATGAGTCGTTATCATCACCCGTGAAAAGGTTTTGACAATGGAGAAAACAGGGATGTGAAAAAGATTTGGCATGTCAAGTAGAATAAAAGGAGCATGGGGGGAAAAAGCTCAAGCATCTAGAGATATTGCAACAATATTGTAGATGCACCTCCACTCACACCGTGACCACGTCTTGCCTATTGCACCGGTACATTCAGTATATGTAGTTGCCAAACTAAGGATTTCTATTCATTTACATAGGCATAGGCCCTATTTGGTTTCTTCAACCACATGTTGCATAATTCACAAAGGGCGGCATGTTGTTTTAAAACTAAACCCACCTATCCGACGTGTTCGCTTATCCGTCATTTTCGATGGGGACGGAGAGTGTCGGATAACTGGCATTAGACTAGTGACAAACATACTACAACCACATTATACCACCAGCTAAATAATGTATAATGAGTATGGTAATATAGCGAGGTTTGCCTATGTTTTACTGTAAGTGACTCTAGGTAGGTGGTAAGAAACTGACATCACAGAGAGGTTGGTGGTGGGACCATTAGTGTTTTTCATGCAAACTATAAAGTACGTATTTGTAATGGTTCTGATTTTCGTTTTTCATCCCTGCAGATGTTGTCCCTGTATCCCGAACGGAGGCGTATTGAGGTCACTTCAGACGTCCAGATGTTGGCCAAGACCTCTCTTCGGGCCTCTGAAGTGAAGTCCATTGTAGAACAGACTCAAGGTGTTCGGCTGGCTCCTCAAGACATAAAAAATCTACGTTTAAAACTGAAGGGGACGTCTGAGGACACGTCAGTGGTGCAAGACCTTTTGCACAAGATGAAGGAAGATGGTGGCCATGCCTCGTTCTCCACGGACCCAGAGGATGGTTTCTTAGTTTATCTTTGCTTCTCCACTAAGGAGATGCAAAGTATGCTCCAGCGATTCCCCCATGTCCTTTTATTGGATTTCACATACAAAACAAACAAGTATCTGATGCCATTACTGACCGTTATGGCCATTGACCATCATGGTCACGGTTGCCATGTCCTCCATGCATTTGTGAGGAACGAGGACAGTGACCATCTGAAGGTCATATTAAGGTTCTTTTCCTCATTATATGACCCAACTCAGACAACCTGCTTTGTCATTGATAAAGATTTCTCTGAGATCAATGCTGTGGGGGCTGTGTTTCCTGATGCCCATATAAACCTCTGCCATTTTCATGTTTCACAAGCAGTTTCCAGGCATGTTAAGAAGCTGACTCCGGAGATGTCCTCTATTGTCCATGACCTCTTTATGAGACAGGTGATCACAGAGTCTCGTGAGGAGTATGAGGCGCTCCGGAGCCAGCTGGAGCTGATCTTGCCTGAGCTGTCTGTGGCCTACTTTGCCACGAATTGGTGGGGGTTTCCTCAACGCTGGGCAACATGTTTTAATGTTGGAACAATGAAGCTCGATGCCACAACTACAAACCACCTTGAGAGCTTCCATGCCAAATTAAAAGCACCCTGAGACTGGAAATGGGATTAGGTGATAATGTTAACTTTCTGGTCGCCTACACACGGGAGCTATTCAAAAAATTTCTGGACTCCACTGTCCTAGAGTCCAACGTGCGGCGGTACAAAACGAACAATCCCGATGCTGATGCTGTGCTTGCTTCAGATATCAGTTCATTCATTGGTGAAAATATCCTGCGTGAGTTGGATCTTGCAAAACGGATTCAGTATGCCGCACATCAGGTCGAGGATTGTCGTTACGAGGTTGTGTACAAGGATTCTATAAAGCAAGTAACGCCAACCTCATGTAACTGTCGTTTTTTTAATTCCATGCGTTTGCCTTGCAGACACATATTCTTTCTGAGGGCTCACCTCCACATGGTTGTATTTCAGGCTTCCCTTATTCCTGACATGCACCTCTTAGGTCGCACAACAGCTGCAAGTAGTATCTGTGGCACTATCACAAGTACTGTTGCAGATGTGAGACCTGTATGTGTGTCGACTCAGGAGGCCAGTTACAGAAGGGCATCGAAGTTATGTCAAGAAATTTCTGTTTACCTGAGCATCCTGGGAGAGAACGAGTTTTTGGACAAGTATCAATATTTATCAAATCTCCTACATTCATGGAGAGATGATGTCCATGGCTCTTCGGTTGATGTGGACACAGTGACTGATGCAGATGGCACATTATATCTTGTGCCACAGAGTGTTGTCCCCTCAGTTTCAACCTCATCTCTCTCTATCGTGGTTTGTGGTCCATCTGCTTCCGAGGTCCCCCAAGTCTCTGCTACCTTACCTTCAGATGTCTCTGAAGATACTTTGTCTGTCACTGACATGGTTTGTGGTCCATCTGTCGTTGCTACCTTACCTTCAGAGGTCTCTACAGATGCTTCTGCTCCCATGTCTCCAGTGGCTGCAGTTGATACTCCGTCGTCTCCTTCATTTGTAAATGTGAGATTGCAGAGGTGTAAGGTCAAGGGTAGGCCAAAGAAGCAGGTGTTTACAAGAAAGCGTAAGTGCAAAGTACCTAAGTGCTTTGCCAGCTTATCTCTTGCTCACAAGAAGCACTTGATTCTCAAGTCAGTGGTCAGGGATGACTGCTTCATTGATGAAACAATGCTCATCGATCAGTCTATGCTGCGTCAGCAGTATGCTGATACTGTGCTTGATAGCATTGTTCATCTTGAGATTGTTGCTGATAACTTCAGTAGCAATGGTGCTTTCAATTATTTTTGCAGTTCAGTTGAGAACATGCGGAGAATGCCAGTTTTTTCTTGTGGTTCATGTTGTGTGGCAGATGATGGTGAGGAGAAAATGATTCAATGTGGGCATTGCGTGTATTGGTGCCATTTTTCTTGTGTTGGCTACAAGTCAGCCATGAATGTTAAGAATTGGTTTTGTTCTAAATGCTGGAGTACACTATAATACTACCGAGTCATACAATACCAATTCCTTCCACTATAATACTACCAAGTCATATTCATATAATCATATCATATTTTGTTGTTTCATGCAACAGTGAGGCCTTCCCACTTCATATGTTTAACCACTTCATACGTAAAGGCAATACGTTTAACCACTTCCCACCTCATTCATACGTAAAGGCAATACGTTTAACCACTTCCCACTTCATACGTAAAGGCAATATACGTTTAACCACTTCCCAACCACTTCATACGTAAAGGCAAAATACGTTTAACCACTTCCCAAATTCAACCACTTCATACGTACAGTCAAATTACGTTTAACAACTTCATGCGTGAAGGCAAATTACGTTTAACACTTACAGTACCGCTCTATAGTCAACTAAAAAACCCTTCAGTACTTAAATGATTACCTGACAGTCCATTGTCAGGGTTACTTCCTTAGCATATTCCACCATATGTTGGCTAATTCCACGGTGTCATGGCCTTTCTTTGAGGACCACTGTCAGTAGGTACAAACCCTGCATCTTGGCTTGTGGTTTGGATTCTCATACTTAGAAAGGAAGTGATTGAAGGCAGCTATCCACACTGTCATCACTTTCATACCCTCTCCAGAATCAGAATCGTGTTGAGACAAAATAGTCGAGGCGGCAATATATATCGCCGGTGGTACTGAACGGTAAAAGCGGAAACGGCGATAATTACGTTTAACCACTTCCCACCTCATACCACTTCATACCTAAAGTCAAATTACGTTTAACCATTTCATAGGTAAAGGCAAATTATGTTTAACCACATCCACCCATTCTATACGTCATTGTTGCAAATTTGTGCTATTTCGTATTATATATATGCATGATCACCAACTATTATGTTTTGAACTTGTGTCCCATACTTATTATTGATATAATCTATGACCAATGGGTGTCCCCATATTGTGGTTGTATTTTGAATTATCATGTATCATTGAACATGTGTTGAATCGCCTTATGCCCCCCACTTCATAACTAAAGTCAAATTACGTTTAACCACTTCATAGGTAAAGGCAAATTGTGTTTAACCACATCCACCCATTCTATACGTCATTGCAAATTTGTGCTGTTTCATATTGTATATATGGCGGAAAACACTCAGGGGCAGCAAACTTTTCCTTTTCGAGACCAGTTTTGGTCAAAAATTAAATAAGTGACTTGATGTTATATTTGGTATCAAAATGTAGCTTAAACATTATAGATTTTAAAAATATATGTTTCAAAATATATGTTTCAAAAGCAGCAGATATATACATGTGACAAGAAAAAATATTATCGAAGGGGACCATCCCAGAGCAGTTTTATTTAGTGCTGCGGAGAGGACCAATTATAACATAGTCTAGTTCAATTATTGTTGGGAGTATGTTTAAAATACCTGATTTTAATAAAAGAATGTGAAATAGGAAATCCAAAAATCTATAAAAACACACATTTTCAAACATTTTCTTTTAAAAAATGACAAAACAAAAAAGAAAGTCTCAGGGGTCTCAGAAAGCACTTTTTAAATGTCAAAAGGCAAATTGTGTTTAACCACATCCACCCATTCTATACGTCATTGTTGCAAATTTGTGCTGTTTCATATTGTATATATGCATGATCACCAACTATTATGTTTTGAACTTGAGTCCCATACTTATTATTGATTTAGTCTATGATCAATTGGGGTCCCCATTTTGTATTTTGAATTCTGATACCTTGTTTGATTTTGTTCTGAAGTTTTGGTCTCACATGCAATGTAAATAATAATAAACTTATCGTTTCCCTTTTGGGATGTACTGTTGCAAATTCATTGTCCGAGTTTTTGTTTATAACTAGAATAGTTTTGCTTGATATTGAGGGTGCCTTGCCTACCAGGCATAAAATGATGGGCTGAAGGGAAAGCCGCTGCAGTTGTCCAGCATCTCAAATCTGGCCACTCTAAATCTGCCCTGTGTAGCGTGGATCATTCACCAGGCATAAAATGATGGGCTGAAGGGAAAGCCGCTGCAGTTGTCCAGCATCTCAAATCTGGCCACTCTAAATCTG
>JARFNW010129405.1:0-11602 GCA_031763155.1 Dirona albolineata | reverse complement strand
GAGAGAGAGAGAGAGAGAGAGAGAGAGAGAGAGAGAGAGAGAGAGAGAGAGAGAGAAGAAGAGAGTTTTATAGGCAACCTCTTTCATAAGGGAGGGAGAGAGAGAGAGAAAGAGTTTTATAGGCAACCTCTTTCATAAGGATGAGTCCAGCTTGTAAGTAAAACAAAAACATCAAACAACGATTTAACCCAAGAACAATGTTTGAAAAAGAAAAATTATAAACCATTTTCATGCTTCAGATTGGTGGCGATATCCTTGGATTTTAAATTCTTTCTCAGTTTACCAGAAATGTCTGCGTATGCTAGGAAAGAAGAAAAAGATGCAACGCTCAGAAAATAGACACAAGAAAAATAACAACTGAACAAATACTTGTCAAGATGAGCACATGCAAAGAGCGACTGAAAGAAATGTGATTGGTTGAAGATATTCATCTTTCAACATTGTGTTTTGTTCAGAATGAATCTCATTTTCAAACCAAAAATGGTAAAAGCTAGCACTCCATTGTGGTAATATATAATATAATATTACCACTGGTCTCTAAAACCAGAAAATCAATACCAGCATTGAAAATTACATCGCAAACAATAATAAAAGAGCCAGTTTCATAAATTGTGTATCTGACTTTTTTTTTAAACAGAAAGTTGACACCTTTACAAACTCCTTTTTCTCAAAATGTTTAGTAAAAGTGATCTTTACTCATATAGCCATACGATGCTGCAACATGAAGAGGAGTAAACATGTTTACAGGAGGAAAGGTTGGAGAAATATATTTGATACGATAAATCACAAGCACTATAATAGTACAAGGCAGCAACATAAATTATGAAATTGTTCATTTACAAGATTTGGAGATGGCTGCTAGACTGCTATATTATAAAAAAGTAAGCACATTAATACATGGTGCTATGACACATTCAGGCAGACCTGCCACACACTTGAAAAGAAAAAACTATTATCCAAATAAAGAAAAAACTTTTATCCAAATAAAAAAAATGTTTTTATATTTTATAAGTATTATTATAACTCAGATTTTGTGTTAAAAATATTTGAGCACAATTATTCCAAGTAATTGAATAGAAAAAAATAATATGTATGCTGCGGAAATTTTTTAAAGAAAAGGTCCAAAAGCGGTAACAAATCTGTATAATACAAATATAATCTGTGTGGGTGGCAGGTCTATATTCATGCAACAAATCACTACAGAGTTACGACACGTTAGGTGTAGAAATCGTGTTATTACCATAGTTACCTAGAAGCCCTCGGCCCCGACCCAGTTGTCGGCCCGGGTGTCCACCTAGTTCACCACCCATTCCTCTACCTCCCCGAGACATGCCTGAACCAGCAGGTGGGTAAGGAAAGTGTCCACCTCCCATCGGGTGCTGGCCTGGGTACGGGTAGTAGAAGCCAGACATGAGGGGCTTGGCAAAGTCCACATGGAGATTCTCAAGAATAGCCTGGCGCATTCTCTCCACTCGCAACACTTGCTCCATCTGGATTAGGGTGGATAAGGGGGGAAACTTTTAACTAGAGCAATTACTTGATTTAAATATTCTTAATGCAAAAGAGAATGTGCTGCATCAATGTTTGAGTATTCGAATTGCTGCTTTTAAAAATGAAAAATCTTTATTGGCACGCAAGTCATGAAAAAATATATCGTCTTAACAAAAAACAAAAGAAAATTTCAACGATAAAAGCATTTCACTCCAAATACATATACAAGCACACATTATGAGAATTACCACACACAAGGGAAAGTACCACTATAATAGCTGAATTGTCACAGTGCCTACAGCACCATAGTTTTCTATCTCTCCTTGAAAACAACAGTGGTCACTGACATCAATAATACTTTTGTCTTGGGACTCCATGAACCTAGGTAAAAGACAATTTTTTGCCAATCTCCAACCCACCTGTCCATCGCAGACATCAATGAGAGGTGTGTTGTTGTTGGCCTTCAGCAGCTTATAGTGGAACAACTTGCCATCCATGTACAACCAGGGACAGATCATGGTCCAGGGGATGGGAGCACCGCAAACATCATTGGCCATGCAGGCCGTCTCAATGCCGGCCATGAACAAAGATGCAAGCTGGCTGCCTCGGGGAATGATATGTGGAAGCTGAGGGAAATGAACAAAAATTGTGTTTAAAAACCGTGGTAAGATTGTGCCAAGTTTTACAAGTTAAGTACTAAACACTGTGTCTGTCAAAATTGTCAAATACTACCTTCATTTCATGACAAACCCCTGAAAATTCTGAGTATTACACGTCATAAATTAATAAAACAAATTTAAAAAAAACCACAAAGTGTGATATATTAGAAGAGACATGAATGAGATTTAAATTATAATAAGTTAGATAGCAAATTAGTAAATCTATCAAAATGGTCAAAGTGAAAAATTAAAAAGTTGATATGGAAGATTTGACTATAAAACATGAAATCAAGCAAACAGTCTCTAAAAATATTACAACAGTAAAGTATAGTTTCAAACCCACCTTGAGATCCTGCATAGTCTGTATGTCACGCAACAATGGAGATACAGACATGGCAAGGAAAGCATCTAATTCTGGTCTCTGAAGAATACGTCCACATTGCAGCATGTACCTGTGGAACAACAAAATACCCATTTGCAAATACAAAAAAATTTTTGGCACGTCTACATCTAAATGCATCTCTCTCAGTAAATCTTGCGCAATCATAATTCCAGTAACTTGTGTTATGAACACTCTTACAAAACATGTTTTTTTGGTTCTTTTTAAATAGGGAAAGAAAGATTATAAAACAATGTTGAATTTACCTTAGATGTAGTTGTGATTATATTTGTTTTAAAATCAAAGGCAAAAAAAAAATAAAATCTAAAATTATGTTTATATCACACTGTGATAGTAGGAGTAACTAAAACACATTAATTCAGAGACAAAATATGCCATCCCATCCTCAATCCAAATTCAGAAACCAGCAAAACAACAACAAAAAAACAACAAATAAATATTCAAAATCACCACTATTACACCATGCAACCAAATATAAATATTTGGTGGATCCAAAGAGTAACTTCTAAACTAGACACCCACCTGAGGACACAGCACATGACAAGTAGATGTTGTGGGATGTAGTTGGTGTTGAGCATCAGGCTGGTGTCGCTCATCATGATAGTCAGGAAAGCCCTCAATCTGCGGTCCTTGTCACCGTCCTGTTGTCCCAGCCACATTCTCTGGACGCTGGGGGTCTTCCACTCAACAGGACGAGCGGTTACGACTTCGTAAGTTGGACGGCCTGAACCCCTTCTAACCACCCATTCCTTCACTTGGGCCGTGAAGTCAGAAGAAGCTGGAGCAGCTAGAAAAATACAAAACAGGCTATGTTAAAGAAGAGAGAGAGACAGAGAGAGAGAGAGAAAGAGAGAGAAAGAGAGAGAGAGAGAAAAGAAGAACAGTGATGATTGTGACATCCTGATTTAAACACAAAAAAAAATACTACTTTTGAAAATGGGGAGGGGAACTGATTGTGACATTTACGATTTGTTGATGATTGGCGAGTGTGATGCATTGTTCATGTGTTGTGGATTGATGGTAAAAAATAACATAATTAAAGTGCATGGGAAAAAAAAATAGTAGTAAAACAGTGCAAAGTGATCAGACCTTTATAAGACCTACTCACATTTTTCTTTGTTATGTATCTCATGGACAATCTTTTGCTTGTTGAGATTCAGCAGAACAGAGTAGATTGACTGCCTCAAAGGTCTATACAAGTCAATGTAGCTTGGCAATTCCCTGATTGTGTCATCCTCAAGAATTACTGGCAATTTGACCTCTCCCTGTGGACATCCAGACAAAACATTTAAATGCTTGTGAACACGATCAAATATTTCTTAGTTCAATCAAATGTTTTTAGATACAAAATGAAACAAGTTGTTAAAGTCATTCGTTTTAGAAATACATTATGAGTACAGTGCTACATGACTGTCTTCAGTAATGTGCCAATGACATCATCCCTATTTCAAAATAGCCTCAACAAGAAAGATCCTTATTTAAAAAAATATGTTTTAATCAATATGCAGTAAAAACAATTTGATGATTAGGAGTACTACTTCTTGATTAAAATACAAATCCATCAGATGAACAAAATACAACATACTATAGAAATAAGTCTATGAAGGTGTTTACCTGTGTTAGCACCTGGTAAATGAGAGGGTTCATCAGACCCTTTTGGTGACGTTCCATGGCCACTCTCAGGATCTCATTAGACACTTGAGGCAAGCCGTGACTTCTCTATAAAATGAATGGTAGAAATAAGAACACGATTATGATAAGCAAGGCCAATGTAATTCAAAAGCACTTTCATTGAGAGGGAGAGGGGGGGGGGGGTGTAAAAGAATAAATTAATAGACACAACTTCAATTCAAGATTAAACACCACTTCTTTATTTTTAAAAGTTCAAGAATCTTATTTTTCATCAAAAACAAATAATGAAAAAAATGAACTAATAGAACAGAAGACTCACAGTATTAGTCTGGCTTGCATCTCCCATTGCATTACCTGCAAAGATACATGAATATGTGATAAAATAACCTTCATCCAACCTTTATTTTTCTTCTAAAAGGCAAAATTTTAATCTCAAAACAGAACACATCAACTATGATTGAAATGTCCATATGATTATGAAAAAATATGAAAAAAAGTCTTCAAATCCGTTTCCTGTGGACTAAAGTCAAGTAAGATCATCATAATCACTTGTATCTCAAATTACCCAAATCAGTATTATATGTTGGTAAATTATCTTGATATGCATCAAACTTTAAGAAAATTCAATTTCAGCACAAAAAAATTACTTTACCAAGACAGTTGTAATATAAATGTAGACAAAATAAACTGTCATTACCTTGATGTCTGGAGTCTTCATACGGATGCTAAACAATAAAAAGGAAAAGAAAATTAATTGCAAAAGCTGAACAACTATTATAATTATTCATGTACAAAGAAACACTGTGTGATAGGTGACATTTATGTTGTGATTAAGAATTGAATGGTACTGCCTTTAAAAAAAAGTGGATAACCATTACTACACTTTCAGCCCCTTTGAGGAAAAAGCAAAAAGTCTGAAATCAGACAAAATCTGAAAGATTTACACCTCTGCAACATACATAATAAAGAGAATTTTTAAATTGTTATAGTGCCTCAGTGCCTGCAATGCAGAGGTCATATATATACAACACCATAATCAATAGAATTCATTGCTTTTTGGTTTATCAGTCCCAATACCATTACCCTGTTAGTCCCAGATCATCCCTCTACGATACTCACTAAATTTGTGATATAATAGGCATGGGCATCCTGCAATCAAGTTTTACAGAGTTGACAAGGGAAAAAAACAAAACATTGAACACCCAACCCACACAATAGTGCTAACAGATCACAATAGTAACTTTACTTTGACCTTAAGGACAACATGTCCTGCATCATAACATCTCAAATGTAAGCATGTCGACCATTATAAGGATGCATTATTTAGAAATGAGTTTTTAAAACATTTCCGTAAGATTTGGTCAATGGTTCGGCAATTCATTTGTCACCTTTTCTCAACATATGGCCATACAATCTCCTATGAAAAACGATTGTTATAACTTATCTTTCAGTTACCTCCAGGAGCAAGACTTTCTTGACACACTTTCAACCGGAGTGCCCCCCCCCCCCACTAAAATGTAACATCGCAAAATTTATCACTACTTTGTTTCACAGAGCAGTAAATACAATAAGTTGGTTTTTTTATAAGGGGTGACTTACATTTCCATGTCCCCCGTACACTGGCTGAGACATCAAAGGACCTAGACAAAGGCAGAAAGAAAAAGTTATTGCATTGTTTTCACAATTAGATATATTTCCAAGTATGACGACTTTCAACATAAAAAAGTCATGTCATGGGATTCGCAACTTTTCACTACAGCGCAACATGCTAATTGCCTTAATATGGGTAAATATTTGCTAAATTGGCACTGCAAGGTTTAGCTTCAACAATATTCACTTGATTTAGTCATATATTACATACAAAAAAACAAAAAACAAGACTCAAGAAATATACTTCAAATAATTCATTTTAAAAAAGGTGAGCTTGCACTGTAGCATTGTAATAAATCCTCACCTCTGTTGAGTACATGTTTGAAGTAACCTTCTTGAGTCCCACTAACAAAATATTTAACACTTTTCTTGAACCTATCAACGAGGTCAGTCTTGTTTGTCTTTGCGTTTCTGTGAAGAGAGTAAATATCACATATAAAAATATTGTAAACTAGTTAAATCAGTTTTCCACTTACTCCACTGAACAATATCAGGATGAGCCCCAAACTGAGACTCCCCCGTCCATTCCACTGGGCTGGAACAAACTTTTAAAACAAATCAAATAAAAAATTCTTTTAATTCTAAAGGTCGAACCATTTTAATGCTAATTTCATTTATTACAGTGTTATTATATAACCATAATATTTTATTAAAAATATCATTAAAAAATCAAATAAGGAAAGCATGAGGTGGTGAACAATTGATTAGAAATACTTAAAACATAATAATATTGTTCAAATACATTAGCTCCGATAGTGACAAAATCTGTTCCCTGACATGACTGTCCAGTAAAAAACAAACCAAAATCTCATTGCAGACCTCCAAAAACAATGGAGTGCATAAGAAAGAGTCAAGAATTTTAGGTCTCAGCACCAGGAGTAGAACACATAGTGATCATCCCACTGTATACAACATTTTCAAAAACCAAATAAACAAGATTGAACAACACTTGGGGCAAAATATGACATTACTAATTATAATTTCCTGTTTACAAACCACAATACCTCATCTTTAAGCTCATTTTAGGAAGCGACGAAAAAAACATTATAATCAATAAAGTTCATTCTTATTAATCTTATCGTATGTGCGCTAATGCAGGTGAAGGAGCAAAATGCATCATGGTTACATAAGATGAAAACAGAAATTCGAAAACAAACTCACTTGAAAGCGTCATTGCCAACTGTATCCCAGTTCTCAACAGACTGCAAGTTGCGGACATAGTCACAGGTGGCTTTAATCATGTGGCTGTCAAGCTTTTCTCGTGGTCTCTAAAAATTTCAAAAGACAATCAATTAATGAAACCAATTGTAGGTATAACATCATGTCATAGGATTTTTATACAATTAATGCCAGGGGCATATAACTGGCAATGAATGAGGTGAAAACCCATTGTTGTTTCTACTAATAAGCAGAGCAGAGCACACACACAAATTTGCATGCCAGAGAGACAAGAGAGCGTAAAGAGTGTGTGTGAGAGAGTGACCAACTGGTAATGTGCCCATATTACGGAAATAAAATTTTAAAGATCAGAAAAGAGCTGTTCCATCAACAAAATATATAAAAACAAGAGTTGCTGCCTCGTGAACAAAAATTTATCACTGAAGCCAATGAAGAGAGCATCATTAATATCATTATAAACAATTGAACTAGAGTGCTTCAAATTCAAACAGGGAATTCCCAGGAAACCCATATTCAGTCTTTCACTCTTCCGGATAGATGAGAATGCAAATGTCTTGATGTCACTACACCAGATAATGGTTTGATAACCCATTACTGTATAGGCAAAAAATAGCTTTGACCTACTGTTGTTAGGGAGCAACTTGAGCTTGATAGCAAAAAATGCCTATTCAATGATAACTAAAACTAAGAAAAATACTGACAAAGATGTCCACTATAACACGTTATTCCAATTTCAATACATTAAGAAAAAATACATACCCTTGGTTTGCCACCTTCTGGTGCAGGCATGAGTTCTCTAAATGGGACTAGATCCTCGTCTGTTAATATGTGGTTTCCTAAAAACAGAAAAGTTTTTTAATTGTTAACACTATAATTCTAACGTCATGCTCTCTTTTGCTACGTAGGTTGTACATTACATTTTTGTTTTAAATTAAGGCAGGAGTGTGTACTCTTGGACAGTCTCCAAGCAGGGGAACTGACCCTAAAGTGGCTACTGGACTTAAGATTGAGGTCCTTAGTTTGATTATTGTCACTGTTGCTAGGCTCAACAAAGAGTAGATGGGAGAGACTCGACTTAGGACAGAACAAATACCTGGATACATTTACAAGTAAGGAAAGAATTTATCAAAATGCTAACAAGCTGTCCTGCCTACTGTATGTTCACAGGGAGTTGTAAGGGCTTTGGCTTTGAGTTACACAGCCTGCCTAGAGATAAGTCTGTGAGTCTGCACTTGTATGGGAACTATAGACTCATCATCTTTTTACTGTAGTACAGTGGTCATTATTATAATCAGAGACCCCAAAGAAATAGACATGAATGATGTAAAGAGTGATCAGAGCAGAACTGGGACCAGCTTTGTGTCCTGACTGGACTGGTGGAAAAGGCAGCACACAGAGGCCAGTTAGTAGTAACAATGTCCTATTCCTGAACATAAAAACGCACACAGCTCTACGGCTATGGATCAATAATTTAGGACTAAGAGGTTGTGAGCTTTTTGACAGCAAAGTTTTATTAATTGGCAATAGATCTAGCCTAGAGCAAAGAGTAATTGTGATAAAGTTAGTGAGAGTCTGTATGACTGTATACTGTATGTCGAGTTCCAACCCGTATCCCAATGCGACCGCCTATTATTACTAAGTAGGCCCCTATATTATTATTATTGTAATTATATTATCATTGTTATTGTCTACATTAATTATGGCATGGCAACTGAATCTGTGTTCGGAAGGCTTGTTCTTTAACAACAAAACATATTTATTAATATAATAAGAACACACATAAATCTCATCATTGATGTAAACAAAAACAATCAGGCTAAGAGGCAGGTGTCAATGTCTTTCATCAGGTCTCTAAACTAAACCTCCTCATACAAAACAATTTTATTGTGGAATGAGTTGCACAAGGCAACCAAGAAGATTGAAGACTACTTGAACCCTCGCTCTTTCTATTATAATTATAATAATAGTAAAATAGATAGTTACACTGGACAACTACAGCCTACGCAGACATATAATTTAATAATATGACTTAGAGACTAAGAAGTGGAAAAATATTTTTGCAAATTAAAATACTTTTTAATAGATTAGCCTGTCTACCCATCACTCTTACGACTCTTATTATTATTAAATTTAAAACTTCACTTGATTTTCAACTTACTTCTATCTATATAAGGCATAAGTTGAGGGTATTTTTACTCTAGGACATATATTTATATTGTAAATGCCAGAGTAGTACGAGTAGTGGTGAGTGGCTTTGTTGACCTGAAGAAATGGCCAGAGAAGTCGGTCAGTGGGTGAAATAAGGGAGGCAAAATTGAAAGGAATGCCTCACCTCTGAACCCTATTTATTATTAATTTCATTTGGAAATCTGCATGGCTGTCTATTGATACTATTGTGTTAATTCTTCCCAATCATATCCTTACCTAAAAGGGCTGCAAATATGCAAAATCTATTTGGATTCAGGTTCATACATTTTGCAACTTCATCCATGATGTATTCTTTTGTTTCCAAGGAGCCTTTGTATGTGAGTTTTAAGTTGTTGGAAGAAAAATATCTTGGTGGATCGAATATTGTGTACACTGATTCCTGTGCAATAATGCCTTGAAGGGTATGCTCTCTGCAGAATTTAATAACTTCTTGATGATGGTCATCCAATGAACAAACAACTGTCACTCCTACTCCTAATTGTCTGAGTGCCATTTTCAGGGCTTCTTTGAGAAAGACGGGTTGATTCCACCATATTTTGGGAGGTGGAGTTCCTTTATTGCCAATATGTCGTAGAACATACCGAACTTTGTCTCTTTGCGACAACTGATATGACATCCATTCATTTATTTTTTGATTTTCTAATGCACCATTGAAAAAAACAACCAGCTCCATGTTTGCATTGTGGCAAGCTTGCACAAGGTTGGCAAGGAATGCAGTCATACGATTCCATTGTCCTCCACAAACCCAGTCAGAAAAATATCCACCGTATAGCCTATCTAAGCAACTTTCAGCATCAACTATTACACAAAAGCGTCCATTCGCTCCAAACTGACCAAGTCTTGCGATAGGTCTGCGTTTTGGGATAAAGGCCCGTGAAATCTTGAGCAAGTCTACGGAGACACAGGCACTGGAGCAGTCAGTTTCCAAGAATTCTTGAAATTCTTTTATACCCATGGTTGCACTGAGCAAGCACCTAGGGTGCAACACTACAATACCTTTTGAAAATACTTGACAATGCACAATAAATCAAAACAATAGAATTTAAATCAAATTATTTCATTAAAAACCACACGTGCAAAAGAACGTCAAGCAGCCGGCGAGCTCAGGGTCACGTGATCGACTATTATAGAGCCCGGATGTGCATTTTTTTGTTTACATGCAGAAGATTAGGGTAGCAATGCTGATGCTGAGCTAAAAAAAAATCAAAATATTAGATATAGATGCTTTATAACTTTTTCAAAATGCCTAATATCACTCTTTGACACCTATTATCGCCTTTTCAAATTGTAACTTTCTACTAAAAGTCCGAGACAACTTTTAAAAATATAATTATTGATAGACAGTAGACAGGGTGCCGACGGGTTTTTCTTTCCATTTATTCAAACGTCGTCATTTGATAAATTCGTTTATTTGTAAGAAACTTTTGTATTCCTTATTCGTGTGCGCTGAAGAGAGCACCAGCGGTGCGGCGTGTCAGTGCAGTGTCTCCTGTATCATGGAGACCTGAATTCAGAAGTCCTGAAGGCTAGAGCGACCGTACAAAGGTTATAGAGCGACCGGTGCGGAGTAACCAGATCAAGTGGTACCAGGAATGATGACACAGCGTGCGGCTGGTATTACTACTCTTAAACCTTGTTAAATTAT
Organism: Dirona albolineata; assembly: GCA_031763155.1. Classification (NCBI taxonomy): domain Eukaryota; kingdom Metazoa; phylum Mollusca; class Gastropoda; order Nudibranchia; family Dironidae; genus Dirona; species Dirona albolineata. The sequence continues at coordinate 738 of JARFNW010129405.1, read as the reverse complement.
TACCACATTTATCAGACGCAATTTTTACACACGTCTCTAATGTAATGCCTACCTACATGATACAAATCACAAGTATTGTAAAACATCGTTTTTGAATAGCTAATATTTGGAAGAAAAAGGGCACAGCTGTCAATTATTAATATTATTAAAGTTGAATGCATTAATCACCATTTCAATTTCAAGTAGTATAGCAATAGTTCACTGTCGTACTTTGACCAGAGAAGGCACATAAATAATAAGTCTAGGCTTTGACTAGTAGTATAATAGTATCATTACTTAACATTGGCTTCAGCGGGTTTTATTATATTTTCCAGTATAATAGTAGTTGGTGCAGCATAGTAGTGGTAGTAGCAGAATACAATATAATCAGTAGTATACTATTTGTAGTAGTACATTTTTGCATACCTCTAATTGTAGTTGTCGTAGAAGTAGTAGTAGTAGTAGTAGTAGTAGTAGTAGTAGTAGTAGTAGTAGTAACGGTGGTGGTGTTGATCGGAGAAGTTACGTGGTAGTTTTAATAGTAGCAGAGGCGGTGGTGGTAGTTGTAGTAGCAGCAGTGGTACTAATTTACTACTAGTAGTAAAGGTAAAGTCATATACTACTACTACTACTACTACTACTACTGCTGCTGCTGCTAATGCTACTGCTGCTGATTCTACTGCTACTACTACTACTACTACTACTACTACTACTACTACTACTACTACTACTACAACAACAACTACTACTACTACTACT
>JARFNW010129394.1:0-11604 GCA_031763155.1 Dirona albolineata | reverse complement strand
TAATAATAATAATAATATAATAATAATAATAATAATAATAATAATAATAATAATAATAATAATAATAATAATAACAATAATATACTAATACTACAACTAATAATAATAATATAATCATAAACAACATAAACATTAGTCATCAAATACATTAACTTTTTTCATCATCAACATTTATCATCAAGAACATACACATTTATGACCCAAGAAGATAAGACAAACTCTATAGTTTGATCACGTTGATGGATTACCTCACTTCCAAGGTGGCAACTAAGGGGGATAAACACCAAGGCTACAGAGACAAAAAATGGTTATTACACCAACACTACACATTGTGTTGCTGACGACCAAGAAATATATTTTGACACAGTAGGCCGACCCCCTGTTTGTCTTAATTTCTTCATCCATAGACCTTCCAGCTCCTGTGCTCAGCGTGGTGATGGCCAGGGCAGATGTGTCTTTGCATGCTCATACCTTGTGCCTGGCACTGTCTGAGACCAGTGCCGGTATTCACAGACTGTACGTAAACTGTTAGCACACTTTAGCACAATCATTTTGCATCTTGAGTATAAATCACTGCAATAAGATTGTGGCACAATTTTCTAACAGTTTACGTACAGTCTGTGTATTATACGGACGGCCCCAGGTACAGAGTTGGCCCCTCTACTGCTTTGTGGCATAAAGGGGTTTGAGTTTGGAGTCTGCTGGATGGACAACAACAATAAAACCATTACCTCACACTCTATACCCTGTCCTGCCAGTTCCTCAGCCGCCTCCAGACATAGTCCAACCGGTTTGGAATGAGACACCAATGTGATGTGGGAACCTGGCCAAACAGAAAGCAAATCATAAAATCTTAAGACATGTGTCACACACCTTGTAAAGGAATATCAACAATAATAAATTTTTTTAAATGTTGCAGTGCCAGTGAGAGACAATAAACAAGAATAGAAAAAAATATTGCGGAAAGGGGGAAATGAAATCGCCTTGACGACAACAACAACAAACTGACTTCGTTTATTTCGCACACCCTTGTACAAAAAGGAATATGCAGGTAATTAATTTCTACATTCACTTGTTACATTGAGATGTCAAACCGGCTTAAGTCGGCATGGAAAGCGCAATATAAATGTTATGTATTATTTTTTTTTATTATTACATTGTCATTTCTATTTCTATGACTTTCACATTTTCGAGACATAAGGTAGATCAATTCCTTTCTGCTTTATCACTTATGAAGGAATGAGGGCTGCAAAAAGATAACATTCCTGAATCAAAAAGGAATGGAGAAAAAACAAAAAAGGTAATGGTAAAGTTTAAAGTGTAAAGGAAGCAATTGACAGTTAGTTGTTCTACACTTGAAGCTATAACATTTATCTTTTTTTGCATTCTCTTTTTCCCCTAATGCTGTGATTGACGTGACCCCCACCTACATCTCATAACTAGCACTTATCAGGAAAGATTTATCGCCATACAAGTAGATCTAGTGATGACTCCCAAGACAAGATGAGTCATACTGCTGACTAAGTCTTTGCTGACGACCCACAGTCACCTATTGGCTGAGAGTACAGTCAAATCACCAACTGCTGTCCCCTTGGTTACATCTTTTCTCGCCTTTCTAAGGTTGTAGCTATTGTGAGAAACCTCTGAAACATGACCGCAGTGATGAAATACAATGGCCTCCCCCATTCTACCTGTGGTTGTAAAATCAACTTTTTTAATCTAAATTCTCCTAAATGCGTAACCCTAGCATTCCTGTATGACTTACAAACAATTTGCTACCAGATCAATCTATTTGACACAGAATACATAAATTTGTTACCACAAGGCATACCTTCTCTCTCAATCTTGGACAGTCCGATGGGAACCACAAAATCTTTGTCCATGGCCTCGTCGGACACGTCGAAAGCTGTACCGTACATCAACTCATTCTCCAGAAAGACAACTGGGACAGGCAATAGAAAGAAGGAAATATTGGAAAACGGAAATTGGGATTCAAACGTCAGACAACAAATTCAAGGCCAAGGCTGTGCAAAGAACACATTCGTGACATCTTTGGGTAAAGTCTCACTATAGGCAAGATGGTCATTTTTATTAACTTGATAAAGCAGTCATAAGCGACAATGCCATACTCTGCCACCACAAATTCTAACAAAATCAAACACATTTGTTTTGTTCTCAAAAATGTTTTATGAATATCACAAAGCAGTGAAGGTGTCCAGCTCCATGATCAGCATCAGACAATTAACCATCCTCATGCAAACAAAAAACATAGGCACCCTATCTACCTACTTGGCTGAACAGAGCTGAGGAACCTGTGGATCAAGAATTCAAGACAAGCGGGGGATCAGTCCACTGTATCAAAATATATAATATTATCTACAGTACTAGGTGTTGTCCAGGTGACCAACAAATGGTCTGTAGCCTCAATGTCCGCACCTACATCCCTCCATTGTACCGTCTGTTATCATTGTAGAAACGTCCATGCCACAGAAAGCAGTGTAGGGACATATCACAATGTCAACGAGGACTTCACTTATCACCTAACACCTGGCTAGAAAGACAGTAAATTGAACAATCAATCGTTTACCAATAAACACTTTGCCATTACCCTAGTGATTACTCCTCAGTTGCATAATTGAGAGCTGCCACCTAGCTCTAAATTGTGCAACGTGTCATTGCAGAAATGGTCTAACACCACTACATGTTTAAATTGTCTCTAGACCTACCAGGATTGGGGTCACGAATGGCGGCCTTGAGCAAGCCTCTGCAATCCTCTGAGCTGTAAGGGGAGATGACCTTGAGGCCAGGGCACTGACTGTACCAGGAGGCAAAGCACTGAGAATGCTGTGCACCCACACCGGACGCCGCTCCATTCGGTCCTCGGAACACGATGGGAACTGGGACCTGTCGACATTAACGGAGGGAGTAAGGAAAGGTGTACTCAATATGACAAAATAGTTAGAAGATTTTCCCCAGCAACTTGACCTTGCTATTCGGGAAGTATTGAAAACAAATCATGAGATTCCTTATTCACCATTGGAAAGTTGTTTGTCACGGTTCTTTTTTACTCACAATAGAACGACCTTGGGGAAACGGAAAACCCATCCAACGGGTTTGACCTATTAGCTTGGATGAAACAATATCAAAATACAGACTTGCTGATTAATGAGGAGTTGCCAATCTCATTGTTTGCCTTTGCAGTCAACCTAATTTCACTATGCTGGGGTTTTTTTCTCCAGAATCTTCATTGTTTTAACTAATTTCTTTTTTAATAATCTTTTATCGGTTTTTTAACAGATTTGCCAAAACCAAACAAGATAGGGTAACAAAAAAATATATATATAAAAATATACATTGTTTTTTAAATGTTGCAGGCTTTTTTTTCCCTTTTACTTATACAACCTTTCAGGGCTAATAACACTATCAAGATGTCACTTTACAAAACCATAACACAGTTTTTTCCATGTCTAATGAGAATCACACACCAAAGGAAAACACCTTCACCTTCTGTTCTACAAAGAAAACATGGTGACAAATTCAGGGGGAAAATTGCCACCATGTTTTCTTTATAGAATGCACAGTGGCCCGCAGTCTTATACCATTATCTCTAATTACATAATCAATCAAAACATAAGTTTATCATTATCATCACTATCACTCCTCGTGTCCTTTAGCTTAACCCTCCTCCCACCAACTTACTGCTCCGGCTGACATGTAATACGTTTTGGCTGCTGAGTTGATGATTTGGTCAATGGCTTGCATCGAAAAGTTGAAGGTCATGAACTCACACACCGGCTTCAGACCGGCCTGGTGATGATAAAAAGAAAGACACATGTAAAACCTATATATAACGTTTTCACATTTTTATCATTGTGCTAATGTCTCATGTTTATTATACAAAATCTCTTCAAAATTAATAGTTTTCTACATAAAAACCATGTATGTGGTATCTATGGATTACTCACCATAGCGGCACCCACTGCAATGCCAGCAAACCCCATCTATTGACAAAACAAGGAAAAAACGTCAAAAGAGGCTACATTTATCACAAATAAGCATAGGCCTACTGCAGAGTCTGCAATGCCAATAACCAAAATCTTAGCGCATCCCTCTTTCACGCACAATGTGTGTAATCTTCAACATCATACATGTGTCACAAATTTTTTTTAATCTACAAACAGTCCATACTACTTAGTATGTCTCCCAAAATATGATGATCTTTACCTATTACCATTGATTTCTATAAAACAGTTCCTCTTCTGAAAAGTAACAGATTCTTATCTGAAAAGTTATCTTACAATCAGTGAATCGTGATCGTAAGTTTTAAAGATGAAATAAACGACATATTTTGTCAAATCAAAAATAGTCCAGAGACAAACTATTTCCAGATTCAATTCTAATATCAAAAAGGCCGAAAAACACTTTCTTAACAAAGTTAAAGTAATTTGCGCTGTTTATTAAAATTAATCAGACAATATCATTTTTAGTCTTAAAACATGATGTTACAAGCAATCGAAAACAGTTAATCTGAAACTTTTGGAATAGTGAAAATCATTTTGTATCTTCATACTCTTTTTTAGACTATTGTTATCAGTAATCAACCAAAATAGTACAATAATTTTTTTAAACGCATTTCCTATGTAAGCACCAGTTTCAGACTTTACTAAGCATTTTGAAGTACACTATAACGTTGTGTCCTTACCTCTGTGATGGGCGTATCCATGACTCTCTTGTCTCCCCATTTCTTCCACAGACCACGGGTGACCTGAGTGCATGCAAAGATGAACATCATATAAGATGGTTTCATAAACCATATCCCTGTACCACCAGTACACCCTCACAAACTTAACATCGTCTATCCCGCAGCAGACTGTGTCATTCGAAAACCTTGACTCCCTTGGAGCACATATATATATAAATATATAATATATATTGTACTAGTAGATTAGTCTGCTGAGTGCATCATAGTAACACGTACTGACGATATCTTCCTTTGCATGTAGCAGGGTACTTATTCCCACCCTAGTCAAGTAAGGAAAAAATGTGCAAAGAGGCTTTCTCAAGAACTCAACATCAGTATCCCTGTCAGGAATAAGACCTGAGATATCACAAAATCAAGCCATTTACTAACACCGCATAACTCATTGATAAAGAGATGTGAATCATAAATCATTGAAATGATACAGATGAACATCATAAATTATTTGACATACAGTGCGGTAGCTAAACATATATAAATTATTTTACATACAGATGAACATCATAAATTTTTTAGCAGTAGCTGAACATGTAAATTATTTGACATACAGAAGAAAATTATCAATTATTTGATATACAAAAGAAAATTGTCAATTATTAGACATGCAGCCTATAGAGTTGAATGTCTAAATCATTATGACATAACTTCTTGTGAAAATCAACTGTGAAATAGAACAGATGAGACAAAATTATTTAAGACATCAGCAATGAGCTCAAATCATAAAGAAAAACACAAAATAAAAAATTTTCTGCATATATATATGAGCCACAATTTCTGCAAAAAGATTAGTCAAAATATATGCCACAAATATAACTAGAACACATTCCTTTTATCATATATGACATTATAATGAAATTTAAAACTGCACCATTTACCTTATAAGCACCATCGTATTGAGCAACTTCTTCTCCCAACACGAACACAGCATCATCATGCTCAATCTCCTCATCCATGGCAGAATTCAAAGCATCTCGGACTATGACCTGACCATCATGAAACAATATATTATATTAAAGTAGAGATAAATGTGGAGAGAGACACAAATCAAAATCAAAACAAAAAATGTTCACATTCTGCTCTTAGTCTTAGTAGTAGTAGAAGTAGTGTGCTGGATACAAGTTACAACAGCAATAACAATGTCAATAAAATGTGCATTGTCTGATTCTGAAGTCAAAGCAATCGGTGAAGTCCAATCATTGTTCTGATCCTAGATTAGAAGCTGTACCCAAGTGAATATGCATGGTCGCCAGGAGGTGCTAGCCATGTCATCCTTCAGAATTATCCTTCTAGACCATTTATAGATAATATTAATATATATGCTGGATCGTCTGCTAGCTAGCCATCTTCTAATACTTCTATCACGATTGTGTACTATTCTATTATTGTACTTCTGCTTTGCGCAGGTAGAAGGTGAGTTTCAGAACTGCCAGTTGGATCTACTGTAAAAGTGTAACAATCTGGTCTGGCCATGTGATTGAAATATAATGAGAAAGGTTTTAATGCTTACTTAGACTTAGGGCAACTTAGTACCCTTTAGAAAAGCCTACTTTTTAACTATAAAACTTAAAACAGCTCTTCTTGTCCTTGCTGTACTTGTACTTTTAGTTTTACTTACAAGTTGTTTGTACTCTTCTTGAAGTTGAAGTTGGCTTTTTTGTTAACTAGATGAGAAATGTTCCAAAAGAAGCATGCATGGCCTTTTGTTGAGTAACATATAACAATCTATAACCACACACAAGGTTAGGTGTAGGGTGAGGGTCATAATGTTGATAAACTAATATATAAACTGACTGCTGGCCCTCCCCCTCCCCATCTCCACCACCTTCCTGTTCAAACCGTTTGGTTAATAAGAAGAACCAGATGTAATAGTAATAAAAAGTGACCATTCAATATAAATAACGACAATAGATCGGAGCTAGGTCTCTATCTCAAAAATCCTTCGTGACAGATAGATACTTTATCTCTCAACCTTACTCTCACTCTTCTTACCTTGGTAGCCGATCTTTGTGAACTTGTGCTTATTTTACGAATAAGACCGAGGTGCCCACACACTTTGGACTGGGCCTGAAAAAGAAATATTAGACGTGCATTAAGAAAGGAAAAAACATATCATGCATAGTTAAATATGAACTCTTTTTATTTGTTTGTTCTTTTAGCACAGAAATACAACGTACCAATGTAAAACGAGTGCATAGCGCTGCCATAGTTGCAATAGGGATGTCCAAACTACTTAAGAACAGCCGATGAACTCAACGAAAGGCGAAGGACAAAGTTGTGTATGTTTGCAAAACGTTGTGAGAACAGGGTACAATTTCTATATCTACAACAACCGTGAATATAATATTATATATTTTACATAGTCTAGATAATATAATATCATTGGTAATTTTTATATTTTTTCCCAATGAAAAATTATCAAGTTCGGATGATGGGAAATGTAAAAATGGTGCTGAGTTCGATACACGACGTTTCCGAATATATCGACTGCGTCTCTTGGCCCTATGGACAGTAGAATCGGAACAGTTCTAGGATGGGGCGGTAAAACAGGATGTCCCGTGTCTATTCTGTGGTGTTTCCACAGTCACAAGGCCCCGCCAATTGCAAAATCGTAACCGCTGTTACTGTTATCCTTACAAAATTGAAATTCTACCCGCAAGAATTAGTGGGTTGGTCACCCACTTGTCTTCGATTCTTGATCTGAAGAGTCTCCAGTTCTACGATCTGTAGAGCTAGCCCCTACATTACACTGCGGTGTAAACGGGAATGGATGGAAAAGAAAGAAGGAAACATCAATATTATTGTTATTATGATTAGCATATTTTTTAAGCATTATTATCGTTACCATCATCGTCATCGTCGTCATCATCATCATCATCATCATCATCATCATCACCACCACCATCATCATTGCCGTTATTGCTATTGTATCAGTGTTGCTATCATTATTGTTATCTTTGTTATTATCGCTTCTAATACGCAAAGCAAGATTTGCTTTTTATTGATTCTAACCACCCATACGATACAGTCACAGTTTATCTAAAACTGGTCAAACAAAGCAACCAATGTGCGTGTTTGTATCTCTGTGTGTGAGAAGGAGGGAGGGAGGGGGATAGGGAGAGAGAGGATTGGGCGAGCATTGTGGGCGCGTGTATGTGACGGAGAGACAGAGAGAGAGAGAGAGAGTGTGTGTGTGTGTGTGTGTGTGTGTGTGTGTGTGTGCATACTGCATACATGTGTGAGGCTCGGTGTGTGAGGTAGTAGTAGGCATCTTTCATCTCGAAAGATGATATAGTTCTCGCCCCGAAAGGATCATTTTTTGCCTTGCTGAATGTGAGAGGGAGAGTGAACGTGTGTAAGTGCGCGGAAGAGAGAGAAAGAGAGAGAGAGAGAGAGAGAGAGAGAGAGAGAGAGAGAGAGAGAGAGAGAGGGTGTGTGTGTGTGTGTGTGTGTGTGTAGGCGTGTGTTTACATTTGTTTTTTGCGGTTGCGTACTTCAACTCTCCTAACATAATAATATATACAAGGCGTAATTAATTGGGACCGAGAGCATCACCTGCTTGCCTGAGGTGAAATGTTTTGGTGAGAAGCCAATAAACGTCCTGCCTTCATGATAATATCATTTTTTTTTCTTACAAGAAACTTCCTGCATCTGTTCACTGTAATTAAGATAAGATAAACAAGTATTTTTTTCAATATTATCTAGTACAAAGGTCGTTTCGAACGGGCGTTTTAGACCTACATATAATAATATAGTTGCGTTGGTTTGGGTTGTTTTGTTGTTGTTTAGTGTCATAATGGCAGATACACATGGTAACGTATAATAACAATAATATGGTTTCCATTTCCTCAATATAATATCTTAATACAATTACGCTAGGAGAGGTTACCATCAAAGAGATACTGTGAATACAACACTTCGCATTGTAACCACTTCTTCTTTTCATGCTCTTCCCTAATAGTTCTTAGTATTAACAAAGATGATGATGATTAACCGTTTGTGGATGCAGTCTCGTAATATGATTTTGTGAAGAGAGAGACTATAATCAGACCAATTACTATTCTGAAAGGTGCTCAATTACGGTAGGAAATTGGTTTCTGTGCGTTTGGAGAGTGATATAATGAAACGGAATTAGGCACGAATTGAACAATAATATTTTCTTAAGATCCAGTTACCTTAATGTCTCTGTGTTTGCAATGCCTTTGTTTTGTTTGTATTCTGTGTTCTTTTGTGTGTTTTCTTTTGCTGTTATTCATTGATTGATTAACCCATTTATCCATATAATTTGTTTTTGCTCTTTGTCTTCTTTTTTTTTTTTTGTCTTTGTCTTTATTCTTTTTTCTTTTTTCTTTTTTTTTCTTTTTTTTTTCTTTTTGTTGCTTTCTTTCTTTTTTTAGGGGGGGGGGGGATTTTCTATGATATATTTGTGTGTTATAATATGTGGGTTGCAAGCAACGTGGTCCTTGACACAAAATTTAGTTCATGCAGTGTTCCAAGTTCCGATGCTTTCTTGGGGCAAATGATAGGCTACCCTACGTATAAAGCGCTTAGAGTACGGCGATGATCATGGATAATAAATTTCGTTCACGTTAATGACGCTCTTAATAACGTGAAATCACAAATACCTGCGGGAAATTATTATGTGAAATATGTGCATGTTTAAAATGGCTGGTTACACAGGGACCATAACGGAGATAATATCTATGTGTTGCCCAATGTCTATAGAGTTGATTACCCGAATATTTGTTCACCATTATGTACATCTTATGAATGAGTAATTGTATTTATCCTTCGCATTCGGTTGTATGTAGAGAACATAATGGTATGGCTTCAAGTGCAAACTAATTTATTTGTTTTTAATAAATCTTTTCGGATTTTACCTTAGTCAGCTAGCTAGCCCAAAACAACACGAAGCACAAAAAGGTAATCAGAAAGTCGACTTTATGTGTATCACGTGTTCTGTATCTTTGGAACAGAAGCAATCAATTAGGTCTTGCCGGTACCTAAAATGTGATGCCAATAAAACCAATAAGTTTTGAATTAATCCTAACGTGGATTTATTTCAAACACTTTTCAGTTAGGTCTACTGATGAATATCTGATAACAATGTAGATGCTACAGTTACGTTCCTCCATAATTCCGCATGAATTGCAAAATTTAGATATTTCGCACAAAATCTGAAGCAGTACGCGACCTCAAACCCACTTTACTGAATGGTTCGACAAGGAGTGTAAAGGTTTGAAACGAAGAGTCAGGAAAACGGCTGCAATATTACAGACGCTTCCAAATATATGAAGATGATAATATAACTGGGAGTAGTTATGTAGGAATAAGAAAGAAAAAAGCCACATTTTCTCATCATTATTGTTACGATTAAATTCCTCATAAAAATGCACACCATACATCTATTGGAATCTGGTTCATTACAAACAATGTTGATAGCTCAGCAGTAATTTATAAACAAATAAAGAGAGTCTGTAAAACAACTTTTATTTAAAAAGAGCAAAAGTTATAGCACAAAGGAATCGTGTTATGAATATTGCAGGAAGGTATATCACTACCGATCAACACTTCCTGTTTGTTAGGAATTTCTTGGCAACAGCAGCAGAGTGATATGGACCTTTTGCTGTCACGTCGTTTCCGGAATCCCAATGTTAAATTTATATTAACCTGTTGCTATTCAGTGCACGTCTTACCCGTAAATAAAACAATGACAATCTTTAAAATTGTTTGTTCCGGAAAGTTAAGATTCTACGTCATCGTCATCCCTCGAGTATCAAAGAAATCAAATGTGTCGTTGGATGAGTCAATATTTGAATATGAAGTGTTCAGAAGTATGTTTCATTTAACAAGTGGGAAATCCGGAGAGATGTTGAAATTATTGTCAGCCATCATCTCTACAATCTACAAAATTTCTTACCTCGTTGTTCCATAGCTTTTTATTTATTCTGGATAATAATGAGGGCCAAATCCATTAAGAATGATGACCTAAATTACTCTGTCAGATGTATAGGGCTTTCTTTAACGTCTCTAACGGGCAATGTGTATACAAGGCTTACTGTGAACAAAAGGCTTACATAATGGGAGGAATCAGATACAATGTTATAATATGAAGAACCTGTTGTATTTGGACACGTTGTTATCAAGGACAGTTTTTAGTCACATAAATCATTTTTCTTTAAATCGGTAAGTTTGTATAGCTTTCCAAGTAGATTTTAAGAACGCATTTGATTATGTAAACTGAAAAGAGCTATGAGCTATACTTACAATACTATGCTTAAGACGCTATTAGCCCCATTCCTTTCATCTTTTTTATCAACAAACTGGCAGATAAAATTACAAGTGGCAAACAAGGTGCTATTTGTAGAAGATGTAGTATTGATTATATTTCATATACAACAAATTATAATGGTCTACAGGATTTAAAAAGCAATTTAAAAAGCAATCATATAGATTAGGATCAACTATCAATCGAAAAAAGCAAAAAAATATGAGTTTTTAGGAAAGATCATTGTGTGGGAATAAAAAATGTGCCTTAGAAAATGAGGACATGGTATCCCCCATATAAATAATAGGTTAATGTACTCGTTTAAGTATCAAATGCATAACATCAACATTTATCGCCAAGGCCATAGAAGCAGTCTACAGAATCAATAAAAGCATGAAGTTATTACAATGTAATAATACCAAGATGGTCTCCATGTTATTCGATACCAAATTCCAACCAATTGGTTTGTTTGCAAGTGAAATATGGAAGTCTATCCAGCTAGTCAAATCTCTCTCTCTCTCTCTCTCTCTCTCTCTCTCTCTCTCTCTCTCTCTCTCTCTCTCTCTCTCTCTCTCTCTCT
>JARFNW010129383.1:0-11605 GCA_031763155.1 Dirona albolineata | reverse complement strand
AGACAGGCTGTTCACGCATGTAATGAGAAAGATGGAACTCTTGTCCTGGTTAACTCTGATGTCAAGCTGGAAGAGATGGGAAAAATCATGAAGGAGAAGAAATATGGTGGGTTCATTTTCATCAAACTTTTTTCAAAAATACATCATCATCACAGTCATTAAAAGACCTTTGAAACACTTTCATTTCTTTCTTCTGTGGGAGCACATACTTGCATCCCATTCACATACAAAGGTTTTCCTTTTAGTTTGACTACAGTGGAACCCCCATAATAAGACCGCCCAAATTTCAAAGATACTGGTGGCGCCTGGTCTTGTTTTCCCAAAAATACTGGCGGCCGATGGCAGTGGTCGCTATTAAATTTATAGTTCTGCACCAAACAGCAAAATAATCTCATTCAATCTCTTTTATTCATATTTTTCATTTATCAGTGAACAAATCCATACCTAACATATTGAGGTTATATGTATATTTGTGTCTGTAATACCTGTTATTGTGATGCATGTCTGTCTGCACAAGGGGACTGAAATTGGAGCCTGGGATAAATTGAAAGATTTGGGATTATATTTTGGGTAGCCAAAGAATGAAAAATATGACATGATGATTACATGTGCCCCCCCCCTCCCCCCCCACCCTCTCCCTAAAATATAAAAAATAGAAAATAAATCCAAATCAATCCCTCCTTCCACTCCCCCTCCAGTGTCATCGTACCGTGTCTATACATGATTGTCAACTCTTTTCCATCGCAGCAAGAGCAATTAATGATCTGTCTATATTTCTCCAACAGAGCAAGTGTTTATCAGTGGTCAAGTAAAAGCATCTGTTGATGATGGCGAAGTGAAATTTGAACCTGTTCTGGATGCCGACCAACAAGGCAATATTGAATATTACAACTACAACTACCAAGATCCACCTGTTGTCTCTATACAACTCTCTGAGAGCATTTCAATTGAAGACTTGGGAGAAGGTAGTAGGATTCTTGCATTGGTTGCCAGACGAGGAGATGATGGTGAAGCTTCTATCATTGCTGTTCCAAGAGATACGCAGACAAATTTCATTTGTGAAGAACGTAAGTATGAAACAGTGTTACACTTTTGCTGAAAACTTTCAAGAAGATAAATAAATTTGTTTTAAGTGTTTAGATATTTTTGTTCATCTTATATTGTACAGCAAGGTTCTACAGATACACGATACAGAAGGTCTTCTGGGCATGTCTGGTACTATTAGTGTAAATTCCTGGAGGTATCTCTTTGCCGAAGATAAAAATGTTTTCAAACAGATAATGCCGTTGGGAGACCAGAGGTAGCATACATCTGTGATTTCCTCTGATGGCCTCTGATGTCATTCCTCTTATATGATTGTGAAATAATTTAGTTCATAATGTAGCTACCTGTTTTATTCGTTGATATGTTGGTTTGAAAAGATATGAGTGGAAAAAGTGGATGATTTATCACTAAGCAATACCATGAGTGAATTGTTTAAGGCATCTCCAAAGCCACACACAGCTGAAGGGAGAACAGGCCTGTCAGAGGAGTATGATTACACATAGCTTACAGAAATGACGGATGTAATGAAAAAAGACAATGCCAAAATATCAATGTTATGCTGAAAATCCAGAATCCCATTCAACAACCTAGTTCCACAGAATGTTATTGTTATTTGTAACCATTTAACCACAGAATGTTATAGTTATTTGTAACCATTTAACCACAGAATGTTATTGTTATCTGTAACCATTTAACCACAGAATGTTATTGTTATCTGTAACCATTTAAGCACAGAATGTTATTGTTATCTGTAACCATTTAAGCACAGAATGTTATTGTTATTTGTAACCATTTGACAGGTGATGTCAAACCACCAGGGGAAGAATGGTACGGTCCATGCAACTCTGACTCTTACATGAAAGACAATGGTGATCAAGAGACCAAAGCTTCATTGAAGAGGGTAGGGAACTGGTTTCAAATTGAAGGATAGAGTTAAACAAATCAAAATAATACTTCCATCATCTGAAAAAAGGATACGGAATATTTATGGTGACAAATTAGAAAGCTTGAGGACAATCATTTTTCAAAGTTCATCAAAGTTATTGGAGGGGCACTATAATTTTCAATATTACGACTAGAACGCTATGCAAAAAAAGGGAATATCATTAATATTGTGTTACCAAATCATTAATGTTGGAATAATATATGGAATGACAGTATGCTAACTGAAATCAGATTGGAGCCTGAAAGAAATGTGGAATGCATGTGAATCTGCATGCCAAATTTGGTAGCAATTAGATTATCCATGAGTATGATCCATTTGGCAGCAATTAGATTATCCATGAGTACAAAGTATGATCCATTGGGAAATCTTTTTTTGTGTGTGTGAAATATGAAAAGAATCCTATTTTCTAAAAAGGAAGAAAATGTAATTTCTTTTCAGAGAAAGAATTGTCTTGTCTGCCCTCATCCAATGGCAGTTCGTTGCACTAAAGTAAAGAAAGCCCAACCTGGAACTGTGGAAGGTGAATGTAGAATCACCAAGAATGGCAACTATTACTCTTGTGATCAAGGAAGGGATTGCATTGACAAGGAAGTCAGCACAAAGTGTGCTAGAGGTAATTTGGTGATAATTATGTGTCTTTGTTTTGATATGACCATCAAATAATAATAAAAAAACAGATAAAAGGGGAGGGCAATGGTGAGTTCTGGATTTTATCTAATTTGTTTGGTTGACTGTTTGTTTTTGGGTGTTGGTTTGATAATTTGTGTGGGTTTTTTTTAAATATCGACAATTATTAGCCATTCATCATCATCATCATCGTCATCGTCATCATATTCAGCATCATCATTGTCATCATTGTCACTATTACAATTTATGGGGAAGTTTTATCAATTCCTATTTTCATCATCATCATCATCATCATCATCATCATCATCATCATCATCATCATTATCACCATCATTATCACCATCACCATCGCTTAGATCTGTCTCTCTTCATGTTTTACTTCTTTTGATCAAATGCTTTGACTGATAATCTGAAAGGAGATTGTGGGGTTTTTTTTCTAATTGTTGTAATTATTGCTTATTTTTGGGTTGCAATTGATTCAATAATTTATGTTTGTTTCATTTTTACTTTAGATGTTGATGACTGTGAGGAGGGTCTTCATGACTGTCCAGCAAGGTCTAAATGTAAGAATACTATTGGTGCCTATGTCTGTCAGTGTGACAGTGGTGTACCTCTCATGGTTAAAGGATATTGTCAAGGTAAGTCCATCATTAATTTAGATATCTACGTGGCACCATTTTAACAAGTGTCTTTCCATTTCTGCTTCGTGATTCAAAAACCCTTTATTGTTTTCATTGTGGAGTGGCAAATTATATTATATTTCATTTTTAAACCTCAAGCCGAATAAATTTGACTTGCAGGCTAGTAATGTTATGGCCCACAATTTTGAAGAATTGCCCAGAGTGATCAGAGGAAAAACCTTAATATCTATTATTGTGCCTAAAACAACATAATTTCATTGGAACAGAGCTTTACTTATAGATATGTATACTTTGTGTCTGTGAGGATGAGGTTGTATTCACTTTACAAGTAATGTTGTCTGAATGCTTGAGTTGAATTTATGTCTTTATAATCTTCTATTCATATTAACGGTTCTTGACTTAAATTTTTGTTTTCAGCCAAAAAGGATTGTGCCATGTTTGGCCCACGAACTGCGAAGGACTATGAATACAAATTGAATGGCTTCTTTACTCCACCTGGATATCTTTCCTACAGCTGTCCATTCAAAGTATTTGAAACATGTAAAGACAAATGTAAGTGTGCATTTTTATAAAAGACATGTACTGCTTTAATCAACCTTACTACTGCCCTTTGACACTATTCCTCCTCCCCCTCTTCCTCATTTTTTTCTTTTAAACTTTTACAATTTTACACTTTGAGCAGTCATTAGTTATGCTTCTTGCCCCAAGAAAATAGACATCAGTAGTGGTTTAGAATCTCACATATTATTCTCAAGCTTAGTTGTTTCCTTTGATGCTCTAGGATTATTGTGATTTTTTAGCACATATTTTGTACATGATCTTTTCATGACCAGTTCTCTAGCTAATGAGTAGTAATAGTACAATCGTAGTAAAAAAACAAACAATCCGGATTGAGATTGAAAACTCTAGGCCACATTCGTAGAAGAGATTCAAAACTTGCAAGTAAAGAAGGCCACCAAATTCTATTTCAAACTGACTAATGGAAATGATAAAGGAAGACCAATGACAACTCTCCGCTTACCCTAAACAATGACCTCAAACCAACTAATAACAACAACTTATGATTAATATTGCAAGAAAATGTTGAGGCCCTTTAAATTGTGGAGGGCATTTACCACAAAGAGCACATCTGAAGTTGGAAAATCAGAAGACCTTTCCCGGGAAATGCTGGTGTTAGTCAAGTAAGTCAAGATAAAAAGAAAAGGAGTTGCGGCAGGGACTTGTGGATAAATGTATCCATAATAAAGAAACGTTGCAGCTAAAGGTGTAATAGATTGTTATAAAAAAAGGAAGATAAATTATTCCAATTTCTAAAGTGACTTTTTTCTCCCTGGTACAGATAAGCCAGCATCCAAACTGCCGCTGTTGAGCATCGATGAGTATACCCAACGCAAGGGTGACAAGATGGTCCAGGTTATTGGAGGCTGGATTGGAAACCCTGTCAACGACCAAGTCAAATACTTTGCTGTCTATGAAAGTATTCTTAAACAAGGAAAATTCATGGTGAGCAATTTGATAATGCATTGTCAGAAGATTAAAAACATCAGTAGGGTCTATGTACCAACAGATGTGACTGCTCATTTGTCTTAAATGAACAGTTGCGATTTTTGTGTTTGATAATCACAAAAGTAGGATTTGAATTTGTAATTCAGTGTGAAGGTGTTTAATGTTCCTTTTACATGTCGTATTATTAGAAGAAAAAAAATAGAACAGAAAGAAGTAAAAGTAGTTGGACACAATGCTTTCAAATTATTTGATAATGCAAAGGTGTAAATGTGAATTTGTGTTAATTGATAAATGAGAGAAGGAAATGTGATTTATAGAAAATGGAAATTATATGAAGTTATGAATCCTCATCATCAAACTTGATCATCTAACATTCGAATCTTTTCAGTACGGAAAATCTGTCAATGATATGGTGGAAACTGACCTTGGCTTTGGCTGCTTAAGTGTAAGAACCAGTTTCAGTTTCATTCCTCCAGCAACCATGATGGTCCACCATTTTGACAACGTCTTCCAGTTTGCTTTCACATTCCCCATCAACTTCAAGGTGAGTGCCAATTGTTTGTTGATTTTTTTATGTTGATTTACAAGGTGTGACCTGATCAGACGATGTGAGACAAGAAGTGTCTTTATTGTCCCAAAATGGCACATTGTCATGGACTTGTATTTTTTAATGGAAACACCAACTTGACAATCTTCCTGATGCTCAATCTGTTTCTTCCTTAGAATTAAAAACTTTTCTTGGAAGTTTTCAAAGTTTGGTTTTAAAAAACAGCATTTATATGGTGACCCACAATAATACCAACACTTTAATAAAGTTCATAGTAGCTGTGCAATCTCATTGAATTTTCCATACAGATTAATGGGTTCATGAACATTTCAGTTTGATGGTTAAAACATAGTCAAAGTTTAGTTTAAATGGGAAAATGATTAAAATTAAACATCCTTTTGAAATAATGGTGTTGAAAGTGGCAAGCAAGTTTGTTATTTTGTCATTGAGTTTGTCATTTTGTCATTGAGTTAAGGTCTTCACTGATCTCAAGCTGAAATCCGTACTGCTTGTAGAAATCTGAGACAGCATACAAAAATACATTGCAGTACATTTCAACCAGTGAAAAATGTATTGTAATAAATGATCATTGGAATAATTTAAATCATTTATGCCATCATGGGGGCTTCCAGATATACTGTATGAATATGAAGCATCAATTTGATTTGATCTTCTTCCACTCAGATTCGAGTGGCATCAAGCTATGCTGATATGGCCTGTGGTATGTGCACAGTGGGCACACCAGACAAAGATGACATCATTAAACTGACAGATAAACAAATACAGTATCTATCAGGAGATTACACCAAAGACGTGGGGTGAGCTTTTTCATTCTTTGTTATTATTCTGTATTTCTTAGTCTATGTAGCAAATATTCCAGTGTCAATTTGAAAAGATGATTCACAATTAATTTTTCTATAAAAAAGATTGTCAAAAAACTTTTTTGTTTCTTTGCTATGATTTGTTAAGTTCGGGTTTCGCTCACTTTTTAAGAATATATTTTTGTTAGTATAAATGGTGATGCCCGATCAATGCACTTTGTGGTGTGACTTTACAGAATAATGTGGTGGGTGTTTCTCAAGTCCCATTTCATCATGTGAAATGTTTCTTGAACAACTATGATTAATTTTCTAACCGATGGCTGTTTCTCTTCATCAGAACTTGTGGAGATGTACCAGAAATTGTAACAACACCACCACCACCAACTACAACACCACCAACTACTGATTCAACCACTACCCGTGAAATGTCGACAACAACAGAACTTGAACAAACCACCACCCCTGAAATAACAACCACCACCCCTGAAATTGTAACAATGCCATATGTACCTACTACTCCTGAATTGACAACCATGACATACCCACCTACTACTGAGGAATATACTACCACCACCCCTGAAATAACAACAATGACGTATCCACCTACGACTGAGCAAACCACTCCTCCCCCTCCCACACCACCAACAATGCCTCCTACCACCGATGACCTGTTTCCCACCTCTCCTTTTGAGCCCACAACAGTTCCCATGGAAACCACCACTGAGGGAATTGAGACCACCTTCCTTCCCACCACACCAGAAACAACCACAACCACTGAGGCAATTACCAGAATGCCAACTACTCCTCCTCCTACATCTCCACCAGAGGAGATGTGTGAAGAAAAGGTCAAGTCATTCTGTGCAGACCTCGAAGGCGTTTGTTCTTATGCCAGAGTAAGAAATTTCAAAATACAATTGACTCCACTTAATTAGCATTTGGTTGATTTTACATTTCATTTGATTGCAACTTTCCATCACAGATAGAGTTAGTTGTAAAGCCACTGAATCACAACTTACCCCAAAGTTTATCATACCTATATGGTTTCACAATTTTGGCAGTAACAGGTATGTTAACTTTAAAAGGCACAAAATGAATGAATTAATGTCTTCCTAAAGACAAAACAAAACACAAAGTTCCGCACTCACTCAAAACCAATTAGACACATATTTGTTTTAACGCCGAAGATAAAACATTACATTAAATTTTGGGCTGGCCACCAAGGACCAACCAGACAGAAGTTCTTCTCTCTTTGTTGACTTGACTGAAGAAGCATCGTGATCAAAACTTCCCCACGTTCCCAAAAGAGAGAGAGCTGTCAAACCCTCCTACTCCTCTCCACTTCATTTTTTGGGGTTTTTTTGCAGCACAGAGGATAAACATCAGTGTATATTTTTCCTTCTTTATCCTTCCAGACCATGTGTGAAAAACAACTTTGTGGATCAACTCAAAATTTCTGTACATATCTTGAAACTGCTAACGTACGTTCATGCAGAGGAGGCGCTAAGATGAGTCGATTCCTGGATGGACTGAAATGTGGCAGCTGTAAATATTTTCATTCCTTTTGGTATTTGTTTTGTTTTCAAAATGGCTACTTTACAAAAGTATTCCCCCTTCCCCAACCTCCCTCTTTTACTGGCTGTGATTTAAACTCTTAAGAATCAGTAGGTGAATTATGGGTAAAAACCTTATGCAGAACTAGTGTGTTGTTGATGTTACCAACCAGGGTAGGGTGATCACCTGACTGTCCTCCTGATTCACAGAGTTTGAGGTTAGGCTATTCGTGGTGGGTTGCCGGCTGATGGATTTGAATCCATTTGGTTGGGGTCAGTGTTTGTATGGGATCGCATAATGACATACTCAAGGCTTGACAATGAGCTTGTTTGTGAACTGCAAGTAACATGAGCTCTAATGGGAAACAACCAATTCTATGATTAAAACATTCATTTTCAGTCTCAACTTTAGAATGTTCATTGTTTTTTACATAAAGATTTGAAATAGCTATTTACCTTAACATACAAATCAAGAAGAACCACTGACAATATAGGCTGAGTAATGAGGGAAATGTGTCTGTTTTATTATTGTACTTGGCACCAATTGGGTTGGGTTGATACTTCTCCATCATAGACACGTCTTATTCCAATTGGTCTCAATGAATCTGGTGACACGAGGGTGTGAGTCTAGCATGAAAGGGTTAGATGTGTGCAATGAAACACTGAGCCAATCAAAACATGATTATCATTGTCCTTTGAGTTTGAAGCATTGGAAAAAGGGGGGTAAAACAATTGGACTAAAGGTCGACAAATCTTTTTAAGAGGTATGGTTTTATAGGGTGACCATTTTCACATCCACTAACCTAATGCTTTTCAGTCTGTCCTGCTGACATGTCATTTGAACACACTGAAGGAGAACCACCCGAGAGATGTCAAGATGTGGAAGATGGCAATGCTGAGAGCTCAGCTTCAATTAGTTCTTTTGCCTGTCGATGCGATGATGGTCATAAACTCAGTGGCAAGAAATGTGTTCCACAGGAAGAATGTGGATGTAACCATGATGATGGTGTCTACCTCAAGGTAATATATATGACAATATATAGGTACAGGGAGAGAATTGGACAGGAGTTGTCATGTATTCAATTTGTTTTCTTTGTTCGTATTTATATCTATGATATCATAGGTTTCTTTCCCAAGTTCCATTAATTGCAGTGGGGAAAACAGCAAGGCTACAATGGGCAATGGAGTTGGTCATACATGGTTTTGGGATAGATGGGGATTTGGATACAACAACATAAAAAAAGGATTGTTTTTTAAAACATTTTTTTAAAAACGAAAATGTAAAAAATGTGGGTATGGATGTATTTTGTTCAGTTTTTTCTTTCCAATCCCCAAGACATGAATATGTTTTTGTTATGGTCAAGCAGCCTGTTGGAGTGATAGATGAAAGTTTGAATAATTACGTTCTTTTTATAATGCAGGACAGATACTGATTGAAACATTATCTTTTCCTACATATACATGTATATTTTTCTATCTTGTTTTACTAACAATAATTACAAAATGAGATTGATTTTATTTCATCTCTGTTTGATTTCACAGAAAGGTGCTGTCGTTGTGAAATCTGATTGCTCCATGAAATACATGTGTGCTGGAAATGGTAAACTGATTAAAGTACCAATGGAATGTAGTGAACACGCCTCTTGTGTAAACTCGGAGAAGGGATATCAATGCAAATGTGATTCTGGATATTTCGGAGAAGCTGACCAAAAAGATGGATGTAAACCTCCAGGTCTGTAACTTTTGGTTTCCATACATATTTTTATTGATGATATATTGCTTCTTTTTCTTTACCAAGTTACAACCATTCATTTATATCCCCTCAAATCAGGCCTTATATCCCCTCAAATCAGGCCTTATATCCCCTCAAATCAGGCCTTATATCCCCTCATATCAGGCCTTATATCCCCTCAAATCAGGCCTTATATCCCCTCAAATCAGGCCTATCACAATTTTGTTCCTTTAGTTTTATTATTGCCTTAGATCATTGTTGATCACAAAATACATTTTATCAATTGAAATAACCTGTATGGTGGGTACCGATAGAAATGACAACTATTGGGTCAGTAAGAGTTGTATTTCAAGTCCAACAAAATGTTCCCTCCATTCCATATGGCCTGGGGCAGGTAGGTAAGTAAGATGACACCAATCTTGAATGTCTCAGATATGTTGCTGCACACTCTTTAATCGCTGTTTATTTTGATAGTCATGATGTTTTGTTATGTGAAAGACATAGATGTTATCTTTTCTTTGTAACATTAAAGGATTTTTCACACATTTATTCGTAAGTTTGCCAGTGCTGCTTACTTTTGCTGATGATTGTTTTTAATCCTTGTTTCAATTAGTGACTGAGGATAAAACAAAGGTGTGTTACCGAAAGGAGTCTTCAGAAGGAGTTATTTTGACAACATGTCAGTGCAAGAAGGGATACGCTTCAAATTGTACTACCTGCGTTGGTGAGTCAACAAACGTTTTTATGTTTGTTTGTATTGTAGTAAAGTACTTAAATCATAAGTAGTGTGCTTTACATAAATCATATTATTTTAGACATACTTGAGCAAAAATTTAAAAAAATCTGTCTCCAGAAAAGATCAAAGACATGTGTACCACCCTTCCATTGAAGGACTGCTGGATGTTGTGATGAATAAGATTAGTGGAAGGTTGACAGATCACAATAGAATAATAACAAGTATAAGTTGAACAAACAAATAAGAACTGTCATTTTCATTTTCAAAACCAGGGAAAGAAATTTGAAATAAATGCGCCCACATTTGGAATATCTGATCACAATATATTTGGTATTTATTGGAATTTGGAACAACTTGTTCCAACTGAATTCAAATTGTGAACATGTGACTACTTACGGATTAATTTATTCAATTAATATTTTGACTAATGACAGCCATTTTATTCATTTATGTTGACTTTCTTAGATGTTGACGAGTGTGCAGAAAATGAACATGACTGCGATTTGAGTATAGAAAGATGTGTGAACACTCCAGGATCCTTCAAGTGTTCTTGTGCTGTCGGATTTGAAGCTGTCAAGGGACAGTGTAAAGGTTTGTATTTCCCTTCAAATTTCAAAAGTTGTAGCCCTTTCTGAGTTTTTTTTTTAAAGTTAGATTATGTGACAAATATAATATTCCTTGATACATCTGACAAAATGAAATGATTCACTATGTCAGTCCAGGTAATCTCACCAATTCAGTGTGCTATGTTCTTATGGATTCCTGTCCTCAATTTTTGTGAGCACCATAATTTGTCTTTTTGCTATTTTCTGACTACTTATTTTTTATTGAAAGAATTATCATACCTTGACCTTCCTTTTTTTGAGGACTTTGAATAAATGAAAGATTTTCTAGTCTTGACAGTCATACAAGTACAGGCTTACACAGGTTGCACCATTTATTTCATTCCTAACTAATCATTTGTAATGTCTTGGTTTGAAAAAGAGTACTAACAGATATTTACAAGAATTTCTAACATCTTTCATATTTTGTCTTTTTATTCCCATAGACATTGATGAGTGCAAACGAAACCTGTTTAAGTGTGGTCTCCACGAAGGATGTATGAATGTACCAGGGTCATATGAGTGCAAGTGCTGTGCTGGATTCAAATATGATGTGAAGAAACGAGAATGTGTACGGGATACTCAAGGTTTGTTGTTGGCTTTTAGGCTTTACAAAGTGTTTGTCTTTGTTGTGTCTTCCATCCAATCAAATAATTTATCAGGTGAGTTTTAAAATCACCTTTGAAGGACGGCTGTATATTCAAGATATTGTGATGAAACATCATTTGAAGTTAGGTCTACCAGTGTCCAAATAACTAATACATAATTCATAATACATTTTTCGTAAAAGCATCATTAACTCTTTTTGTTCTTTCTCCCTCTCCCCCCCCCTTCTCTCTCTCTCTCTCTCTCT
>JARFNW010129361.1:0-11608 GCA_031763155.1 Dirona albolineata | reverse complement strand
TATTATTATTATTATTATTATTATTATTATCATTATTATCATTATTATTATTATCATTATTATTATCATTATTATTACTCCTGTATGAGTAACTAAACTAAGAGAAATGTAAATGTATTCAAAGCACCTTGCAACTTTTAAAAAGTAATTTCAAATAAATGTTCATTCAATTGTACTAATTTTGTTTCAGATGCATTAGATCATAGTTTAAATATATCTGTTGGATGCCCTGCAAATGAAAATGTAAGTTGTTAGCAAGTAAGTTGATATTTAAAAGTTTGAGCCTCTTCATCAAATTTGCTACACGAGCAGGACGATGACATCCAGTCCTGAAAGGTGGAAACATACACCTACTAAAAATCAGGCTGATATAAAAAATAATAAGACTGAAAAATAAACCCACACTGAGACCGATAATTACAGGGGATAGAGGTGGTGGGATGGGGGAGGGGTCGCAACAATAAATGTGTAGATAGGTAGATTGGCAGGCAACAACAAATATGTAGATAGATAGGTAGGTTGGCAGGCAACAACAAATATGTAGATAGGTAGGTTGGCAGGCAACATTCCTACATTGTGACCCTTGGCATCTGGTGGTCATTTTTATTTTTTAATTATACCATTGTATTCAAACATATCCCTGTGGAGCCCAGTGGCTACCAATGGTTAACAAACCATTTGGGGCTATTGTATCCGACCTATTCTCCCCACCTCATCAAATTTCGCACCTCGACAGCCTCAAGCCACGCTAGTGAAACTTTACAACAGGCAACTCACAGCAATAATGACGTAATACCCATAGCGTCAGTCAAACGAGGCTATTTAAATCAAGTGACCTAGATATACAATTAGGGAAGCTCTCGACCAATGGTAATATTCGGAATATTATTAGGCCAACTGTGGCGGTAAACGGTCAAGGACTGACCGACTTGGCCGATTTGTCCGATTAAAAGTATTGAGGCGATGTTTGGTTGTTAAATTATACCTTTAGCACAAATGAATGCTTTAATTTATGAGATCGTTTTTTACACTGCCCAAATAATTGTCTTTTGATAAACATTAAAAATAGTTGAAATGTTATGTTTTCTTCCCAAAGACGCCACTGGGTACGTTTGGAAAAGTTTTACAAAGTACAAAGCTTAGTAGACCCTATATTGAAATAAATCATTGTTATTATTCGCTTTGATCTTCGCACAAACTGTGGCATCATTATGTCATATAATATTACTAAAAGTACAACTTTAAAAGTCGGCTGGATTTAGAAGAAAAAAAACTAACTCGCAGCTGACCGGCAATTTCTAAAAGAAATAACTAGACCACGGTGAACAGCGTTTGTATTCAAATAGGTCGCGTATGTGTTCTTTAAGGGTGACTTAAAAAGTTGGGTCGATGAAAATAACTATTCTAAAATAAAATATGATGGTGAAAGTATTTACATGGATTGAGAAAATAAGTAATAAAATAGATGTGATCATTTAAAACATGAAATTATGCCCTCCTGATCATTTATAATACATTACAAAACGCTACCTCTATCTTACAACAGTGTGTGAACCACACGACTCACCCTGCCTGGGCCTCAAACGGCTGTATTTACATTCTGTCAGCCAATGCTCGCGTTGGCTCCGCCCCCTGAAAGTGAGGGCGCGGTATAAAGGCCTGGGAGCACATGGAAAGCTTCAGTTTAGAGAATCATTTGACATCGTTTTTATCGTTCGGAATAACATCTAAAAGAACAAAGTGTAACTTAGTTTTATTTCTTGAACATTTGGATTTTACAAGTACATTTGACTCTTTACCATTTGTGTGATTTCAAGTAACAAGATTTATTGTGTGTTACTTTCAAATTCTTGTTGACAGGACTGTGTTTACCTAGCGAGCACAGTAAGTGTACACTCATCGAATCGAGTGACAGAAACTTATTCCGATTGATTGTAGTAGTGACTCACGATGATTCCAAATTCGTTGTAGACCTTGACATTGAGTTCTAAAAAATATTAACAGTTTCACATTTCACAATGGATTTTTCTAATACAGACCCAATGTTTGGTTCAGCTGTGTTCCAGGATGTTATTTCCTCTCACCAAGGTATGTTGCACAGTAGTAGAAGTATGGGTGTTATGGACTTTGATAGTTACTCACGGCCCACGATGATGGAACCGCATGAGATCGAAATGGATGTGGACAGTCCCACTTCTGAATCATACTGTGAGTCAGATGACGCCACAAGCATCATGGGTTTCCAGGACTCTGTCGCATCGCCTAGCGAGATCGAAGATGACTCAAAACACGTTCAACAAAAGTGTGAAGAATATTCTGACAGTAAATTTCTCGCAGACAGAAATCTTATCTTGCGACGATGGGGCCCAAATGAAGTTTTCCCTGCAGATAAAACCTGGACACTCGAACAAAAAGCTGCCAAACTTATCGAACTTAGCCCGTGCAAAAAATTCACTTTGTCTGATATTGTGCACCTTGATCAACTTGAGAAGCCTGAATACAGAGTTGACATTCTTATTGAATTAGTCTGTAAAATTAAAGTGAATTTCAGATGGAACTTTGTGAAACCCCATGAATTATTTAAAAGTTACACTGTTGTTACAAATTGTAAAAAAGATAAAGAAAAGAAAGATGCCGATGGCAACCCCATTCCCAAACGTCCCATGAACGCATTTATGATCTGGTGTCAAAAATGTCGCACACTCATGTCACACATCTGTCCCCAACTCCACAACGCAATCATCAGTAAGGCTCTCGGTGCCACTTGGAAAACATTCTCCGCAGAAGAACGTGGTGTCTACGAAGATGAGAAAATTAAACTCATGGCCTTCCACCAGCACGAATTCCCCGACTACAAATATCGCCCAAAAAAGAAACCCAAGAAATCTGATGAGAAACCCGCCCCTGCTCCCAAATCTAGATCAAAGAAAAAACCCACCGACAAACCCCAACCCGCCCCTCTTCGTGGCATCAACATCGCCGATGAAGCTCGTCAAAACCTTGATCCCCTTCTCAAAGAACGACTCCAGGTGAAAATGCAGGTCAAAATCGACCCTGATCTAAAGAGGGGAATCGGCAAACGTGCCACAGCCATCGACCTTGCTGATCTGACCGGGTTCCAGGCAGATTTCGCATCCTCGTCGCCTGAAGGCGCTCACCAATTCCTCGACAACCAAACGTCTTCAGTGTTTGACACACCCGAAAACTCGCCCCATGAACCTCGTACGCCGTCCGAAATGGAACACAACGCCGTCTTCCCTAAGGAAGGGGCATTTCGCTTCGACGAAAAACTAAGTTTAAATCTCGACAACAACAACAGCACAACGACCAACAACAACAACATCATGCCATGTCTAGACCACAACGTCAAGCTAGACATGAAGTCGGACATGCACGACGACTTGGGCACATTCTGGCCTATCGTGGTCAAGTCTGAACCCTTGGACTATATCAAAGCAGATTCACTCGACTGCAAACATTCGGACACTTTGGACTATATAAAATCTGAACCCATGGATTATCCTTCTCTATGGAACAACAACAATTCCATTAAAAATGACTTTAAGCTGGAACCCAAACCAGAGCCAATCGGAATGCCCGTTCTATCAGTGGAATATGTAGAATCTGTGCTTGACGACGACTTCAATGACTACGGGTCTCCAGACATGCATGATTTAATGAGGTTCATCACAGGTACAAGTCCCGATGTTGCTTTCCCCAATGAACCCTCACCGTTTATGATGGAAAACACTCTTGTAGTATAAAATATTTGTTACATATTATTATATTATATGACTTTGCAATATTATAATTTAGAAACTTGTTCATCCCTTCTTCCTATTTTCTATACTCTTCCTTCACTCTCTTTCTTCACGTCTGTTCACGTTGTCCAACTCTCAGCATCAGTTACATTTACATGTTCTTGTCTTGCCTATATCTATCTAATCTTTAGCTCCCCAACAATTTACCCACGCTCTCAGACTATGCAAAATTATTTTGTCAAAAGAGTGCATTCTTTTCTTTTCCCAAACAACCCAGTGTATTGTATTATAATGGTTTAGCCCAATTCAATTTCCCGTTCCCTGCTCAAACCTGTCTCCCCCTCTTCCTTAAACGCTAGCAGACGTGTACATTTCCGCTCCTCATACCCCCCCCCCCCCCCCTTTCACGGCTTGTCTACCCGCATAAAAAAAATCCCGCAATTTAATTACAACGGTGTATTTGCAGCTCCCACATTTATAGACGAAAAATAGGGGAAGAAAAAATATAACATTGCCGTCTCACTCTTTCCCCGACTCTGTTCTCTCAACATAACATGGGATTTGCATCATTGACTTCAGCCCAAGAGTCACTCGAGCATGAAAGGCCTTCTGACTCGGGGGTTCTCTATGGGGCTTAGAAGGACCACCCCAAGTCCGTCCTGTCATCCAATTCCTCCATTTTATTGTTAGTCATTGACACATTCAAGGCATTTTATTCCTATTCATTTTTGGGGACACTTTACTTATTATCATTCTAATGGTACGAAATGTCACTATTAATACCTAATCATTCATGTTAACACGGGTTGGGCTTTCCAAACCTCCCGCATTTATTTTATGTCATAACAATTGTCGTCATTGTTCATTACTACCATCCGTATCTTACAATATGAAATGTTCCTTTTTTTTAAAAATCAAATGATTTACTCGCTCAGCATTTTATTTTGAATCGAAATTCAAGCACTTCCTGAAAAAAAGACACTTTTATTAAAAAAATCAGGTTGTTGACTTTGTTTGCACTCAATGACTTCATAGGCAGCCAATCCTTAACGGTATTATTCTAACCTCAAATATGACCTGCTAGATATCACTGACTATTACAGTTTATTACGCAGCTGACAAACTTGGCAGTTCCATATTTTTATTATTATTATCACAAACCAATGTTATTTCCACCTACCGCGCAATTTTGCCTTGCAGTGACATACTGTTTATTTGCATTTATTATACTGTTTTTTACTGCCTCAGATAATGAATTGGACCACTCAATGAATGCAGGAATCCCAACTTGTCTTGTTTATTTTGTGTGTGTTTAATGTCATATTAGACTATGTAAAGTGTCAATACTGCCAAGGAATGTGTCATTAATTCATGTGTGTGAATGTTTTGAGTGTGCTATGACTATGACTACTTGTGAACATTCTTCTCCTCCTATTATTGTAACTAACATTTACATTCCTGTATCATACTTGGAAGATTATAACACCTATTTCATTTTATTCTGCTATCCCATTTCCCAATGCGTTAACGCAACGCTCGGAAGATACGACAGTTAAGTCAGTATCAGTTTGGCAATATCTAGACCCCACCTCTCACACTGAGGAAGAGGCGGTTGTTTGTAACTGGCGAGGAAATGCTTCTCAATTATCTAACTTTAAAAACAATGTCGAAACTTATGTGGCAATCAGCCTGGAGTCCCAAGTTGTTTTTAGAAGTTTCAAAGTGAGAAATATAGACTCGCCAGTTGAGAACGCTGTTGACTTTGCATTGCCTTCTGGTTGTAAGGCCATGAGATACGCAATCCATTTGTCTCTGAAAGAAATTTGCATAAAAGTAAAAGAAGGGAAATGAATGTTTGTATTATAATATAACTGTTCATTTGTACATTGTAAATAACCAAATCAAATATCTTTTGTTGATACTACTTCTACTACCATACTATCTATCATGATGCATATTCTCGTATTATTTTATGATGACAAAACTATTCGTGTTTGGGGCTGTCTCTGGTTCATAGTAACACCTTATAGCAATTTAGACACGCAGTAGGGCATACTGTTATTGAAATAAAGCTGCGACGCTCTTGTACTGAATACAACAGTACAGTTACGAACTGTAACAACTCAATGGAACAACAGAGTTTTCAACTCTTTGCTAGACCTAGTTCATTCATAAGGAGAGAAAAAATGATTTGAGAAGAAAAACAGAAGAATTGAAAATCTGCAACGTATGTGAAGGCACAGTGGCTGAGTCTATCCATGTGATACAAACCATTCTTGTTGATATAAGTGTGATACGAGTGATATGACTGATTCGACTGGCTGTTCTATTAATAACACACTGTGGTGTTGTTATGTTGTCCTGCTACAGAATCACGTGCAATGGGGGAATCCCCCTGATTCCCCGAACTTAAACATCAAACCTTTGGCTGTTGTTGACCTGTGGCAAATGAATCAATAAATGCTCGGTTGTGAATAAATATATTATAACTCTAGGATCCTTGGTGATACGTGTGTACCTGTCTGTTAGAACAGGGCACGATAATGGCGTTTGATAGTTTGCCACACGGTCAACGTTGTAATTTATTAATGCAGAGTATTTATTTAACTTATTGACAACAACCTCTCTTGTGATGAAGATAATAATAATACACTAGGGAAGAATCTTGTCTGTAGTATTAATAAAAAAAATGACTAAAGGAAGAGATGCTATTTAAAGTATATCTATTTCGTAACTGTGTTAGTGATCAAATTTCTACGTACTAACTATTGGGAGATGGCAAACTAAATGTGTCACTAGTTATTCAATGTGTGCCTTTTGTCAAAATGTCTGTTATCTATTTTCCATTGTTACTGTTACCCTTGTTTATCTTCTACTTAAAACAAGCTGTTGGGAATATTATGATATAACTTTCGTTGTATTGTAGTCTTCTTACAGCATATTCTGATTTCAAAAGTATTTCTGTTGTAGTTTTTTTTTGGAATATTATCACATCTCATTTCTCTGTGTTCTTGTTTGTTTGTTGTTGACATGTGGTTACTGTGTCACTGTCCCATTTGTTGTTGTTGTTTTTCTGTTTGAGCGAAGACTCCTTGGTTGCCCTTTCCTGTTATGATTGATTGACTCACTCTTCGTGCCCTTTCGCAAAACGTTCGCGATTTTATCCAAGCTAGTAAGGTGTTCGAACCAGGGACGCCCCCAGAGCGAGATCTTGTGATGAAATTTGGAGCTTGTCTCCTCAATTGAAATGATGTATGATGTCGTAAATATATTATATTAATATTATTATTATTATTACTACTGTGTATTGCATTTTATGAATCCATTATAATAATATATTTGTTTGTCTCAATAATGTATATACATTTTTAATTTTTTTTTCGGGTGCAAACAATTCCTCAGAATAATAACCCGTTTTTATACCTTGTTTTTTTTTGGTAAACATTTAACCGCTCCCTCAGAATTATACAAAGTCAATCGAATTCTGTCAGTATTATATACCATGATTCAATGTTTGGAATGAGAAAAAACTGGCCCCTTGGTTGATTTCATCACTGAACAAAGCCAGCCGTTTTTTACTCTTGATTTGCTTTCAATCCTAGTTGATTTTGATGGCTGCATGTTTTTTTTGGATTTGATCTAGTTGTTTTAATTAAGGTTGACGGCCACGCAATATAATCTGTGCAGCATTATGTTTTCGTTGGTGTGTATGATGATCTGAAAGGGAGAGTGGTGAGAGAAAGGGAGATCGACAGTTTTTATACAACCATGCAAATCTTAAAATGGACCAATCTTTTATCACATATCTGTTTGCACAGTGTAAAAAGGACAAACTTGTTTTTATTGATGATGATAATGATAATAATATACTGATATTTGTGTGAGTTTATGCAATATACTTTTTTTTTTTACATTGCATCAAACAAAAATTGTACATTTTGTAAACTTGTTAATTTTTTACCAGTTTATTGAGCTATGCTGTCAGCAATACAAACCCTAATAGAGACCAGCAACTCTTAAAACATACAGACATAATCATAATTGTTATTATATCGTCACTGATCGCTTCCATTGGTTTTCTATATTTTTACTCGATGAGGCTCGCAAAACTAAAAGAAAACAAACAAAAAAACATGATTTGCTGCTGCAGCGTCTAAATCTAAATCTCACATCATCGCATTTATCATCGGTATCATCATCATCATTTCATTCATCGTCACTATCATCGCATTTACCATCGGTATCATAATCATCATTTCATTCATCGTCACCATCATCGCCATCAACGACACAGTTCTTTTTGTTACAATCCTCGTTAAAACAGACGCCTGGTTGTGTTCTTGTTTTTTGTTTATCATTTGCTGCCTATCGTTCCCCACACCGCCTATTGTGTAAAATAGCCACCCTATTTCCGATGTTTGTTGCTATCATTTCTTGATCAAATCAGCGTACGACACATATCCTACAAAATTGTTATTATTATTATTATTGTTGACATGGATAGTGAATAGCTTTAGGAGAGCACGGTATAACAACGATAATACAATATTTTTTTTGTAGCATGTATTTTAATTTTATCATTCTATTTCATGTTTTATTCTCCTTTCGGCCTTCTTACCAAAACGTTAAAGGGTTAATTTTCACACTGTCTAGAATCATCTGATTGAAGCGTGGCTTCCACTGCCCACAGGCGTCTTTCCTTCTTGGTTTCACCATTATTACTATTACAAGCATCTTAATCTTATTCTCAATTCTCTGTCTTATCCAAGTTATCGTAATAATCCAAGCATTGCCTTATTTCTTTCTTTTCATCCTCTGCTTCCTCTACACTGCAACTTTCTTGATCTCTATGCCATCTTTGAGTTATCAGTCAGCTTTCCTCACCAGCCATATTTCATTCAAATTTATCAATTCTCATTTAAAAGGCGTCATGGTAGTCAATGTATTAAATATCGTAGAGGTACTGTGCGGGAAAAGTCAGTAGAACCACCATTCACTTTAAGGTTTGATTGCATGTTAATGTTAATATTATCATAAACAACACATGGAAGATTCAAATGAATAAGGCTCAAATATGACGATGTGTTCTATTATGCACAACATTGTAGAAATGATGACAGTCTAAAGCTCAATGCTATTTTTCAGCGTCTCGCTCTACATGCACATAACAAAGTTATTATTATTTTTTAAAGTCAAAAACATTTTAAAGGTAAATAATTAGGATTAGATAGAATCTCTATATTTTGTTTTTTCTTGGTTTGCAATGAAAACAATATGATATATTAGTAATATTAATATATACTTCTTTTTTTTTTTCTCTGGTATTGTTGCTGTACTTTACCCTGGGAATTTATTTCTTCAGACATTTTTGCCCACAAGTTGAACTAATCCCTGTTATGACCAAATTCCATTCCACTATGTAATCAAGCATGTCTTTCTGTCACAAAGTTATTTTTCTATGCCTTTAAAAAACAGAGTAATACGTTTCCAAATTTTTCGAATTTTTTTCAAAGAATGGCTTTTCCTCTATCCTTGGAAATCTTTAAGTGTACAGTTTTTCTTGGATGCATGTGTACAGTTTGTTTAAACAGTTGCATTCATGTGACGAATTGAAGAGATACATGGCATGATGTTGTGGCTGTATTGCATTATGTTGTACGATTCGATAGCGGAGTGGTGTAAATCAGACATAACAATAACATACCTATTTATATCTCTATTCTAAATCATCCATCTGGTGTTAAAACAAAAAATTTAAAAAGATCTACGGTACATATAAATCATATTATATTATGAAATGGAACTTATTATTTCAGTTTGCCCACTACTAGCTTGAACATTGTAAGATCATAATGTAACTATCCCGAGCAGTTAGTGAAAGCAAACTGGAAATTACCATACTTATAAGAAAGAAATCACCGAATCATTACAGGAGAGAATATTATTATGCAAGTTGAACATGTAGATTGTTTGTCTTGATTAAATTCTATTCTCGTGTAATTTGAAGATTAAATTTGAATTCTACGAAACGAATATATTATTATATCATATAATATTATTATGATGTTTGTCTCTATCAAAACACTCATTTTTTCTGTCTGAAATTGTCTCAATGCTATATTACGTTGTCATAATCATGATGTCATATTATATTTTAGATGGCAAATATACCACAAACCATCTTTTTTTACTCTACTTTTTAAATGAAACGTTGTTTTTTAATTAGATAATAAAATGACAAAAATATATTCACAGTACTCATTTGTTTTTATTGCTTCGTTTCCTACGTTTGTGATTCTTGTCTGTGTTGTTATTGTTATTGTCTGTCACTGACGCATATATGTGGGAGTAGAGAAAGAGATGGTGGTGAGGTTATGGTGTCAAATTGTGGTGGGGATGGTCGTGATGATCAGCAGGATGATAATGATAGACGATACCTGGTGGTGGTGGGATCATGGATAGTCGTTGTGGTGTTTGTGAAAAGTGCTGGTTGTTCCTTTTCACAATGTGAGGGAAATATGAGTATGATATCCATGACGTAAAAGGTGACATTGACAATGGCTGGCGTAGGCGAGGCAGGGTTGCTCACCTTTTGACATTTCAATTGCCAATACATGAGGAATCACAACGTTTTCCGCTTCAACTTAGAGGCAGACACCACCAATCACAAAGGCCAGTGGCCGAGTGGTATTATACAGTCTCGAGATCGTGAGATTCCGGGTTCGAATCCAGTTAATACTAAGCGGACCGACGTTGAAACATTAGAAAAGATCTTGCGGCACGAGTTTTCCCCACTTGAAAATTGTTAATGAGTACCCAGCTTCAACAAGCAGCGAATGTTGCCAGAATGTTAGCATCGAGGCGCCTAAATGGCAGCTCCTACTGTATGCTCCCAGAGGAATTGAGAAAAGGCTTTTAATGATAGTGAGGCTGCACTTGGGGATACGGATGGGATACCTGTCTTTCTCTTTATAACATCCATGACGTCAAAAGTGAAATTGAAAGCCGACTCCATTGGCGATGTATTCGAGAAAGCCGCATTTTTAGAATTAGCTACGTACTTGCTAAGGCTGGCACACGTGTTTTCAAAGCCTGCTGGCCTGGTCACTGGTCCCTGTCTTAACCTTTAGTACATTTTATGTGTTGAACACTTTTGAGCATGGTGACCTTGTTAGAGCATCTTATCTTGAATTGGAGTCATCCACCGTTATCTTGTAACTTGGTTGCTATTCCAGAAAATGTATTTATTATAAATCTTTGCCATTGCCATGCCTGGCTGTCAACCTTATGACATTGTGTCCAAAGTCTGGGAAACTTTCGATATAATCCTAGCACTTTTCAAAAAGGGAAAATGGCAACAACAAAATGATCCAAAAGCCTGTCTACTTAATCAGGGTGGGAAATATTACTGAGGAAGTGACTGATTTTCACCCGGAAATCTGGGTCTGTCACAAAACCTGTGGTGTCCATGTTTCATCTTTTTTCATTGTTTGATATTTGGTATTTCCTTTTAGTTTAGTACATATATAATGCATTCAAGATGGCGTTACAGTGGCCCAAATTGGATCATGCCCATGCCCGTACTGCTGGAAAACGCGTGTGGTTGGCTGCATTACACCAAGCGGTAATAAATAGGCCTACAGGGATTTACAGGAATAAGAAAGAATGTGATGCCCAGGTGGCAACTCCCAGTTGTCCTATAACTGAAGAGTAACCACTAGGGTAACAGCAAATTGTTTATCGGTAAAATGTATGGACCTCATGGTACAATGTTGTCCAATTTACTGGTAAAGGTATTTGGGCGCAGTGGGCTCATCACCTGCTCGTCTTTCATTCCTGATGCAGAG
>JARFNW010129350.1:0-11610 GCA_031763155.1 Dirona albolineata | reverse complement strand
AAACTTTCTGTTTTCACTTCTTCTCTAATTCTGGTGTTTCGTATCTTGTCCCTTTTTGTTTTGCCAATTGATCTTCTGAGAAATTTTATTTCTGATGCTTGCGATCTGCTTTTATCTCTATTGTCTAGGGACCATGATTCACTACCGTAAATTAATACTGGGCAGTATATTGAGTTAAATATGGACATTTTTGTTTTTGTTGTTAGTTCTTTTTTACATCTACCATGATATACAAATGTACCCTAGTCGTTTTACTGCATCATACACGTGTCCTTTCTATCTTTCATTCTGTGCATTGATAATGCAATTATCATAATGTCATGATAAGACAGGTAAGAGATAATACTTTATTTCATCCCCGTGGTGAAATGATTTGTACAGATGTGAATAAAAAGAAGCTGCCAAAAAGTAAATAATGCAATGTATCGTTAAAGAAAGAATCAAAGATAAAGTTTACAACGTACGAGTAGCTACATTTAGAGGAGTGAAAGTGGATGTGAAACAATGATAATATTATGTGAAGAAGGTAGTAATAAGAAACAGTATTATTTTTATAGAAGAGGAAAACAAGTCTTAGTGTTATATCACAGACATATCAACTGACAGAGATTCTCCACTGATATAAATATCATCAGTATGTATATTTATTCATTAAAGATATGACACACATCTTGGTTTCAAAATATTAACAAGACATGGGAATAAATGAATTTAGAATGTTTGTGGCAGTTAAAAAGACGAATGCTATATTGTAGAAAAGACTTCAGATATCTCTCTTGCTCTTGGCTTGTATTGAAATATGGCGATGTCATCGTGAGGAATGTTTTATCAAGGGATTTAGTGGATGTTTTATATCGATTAAAATATTGTTAATTTGAGCTCTACTACATCATAATGGAATAATTTAGTTAAAAGATCGAAGCTGATGAGCACATTTGCCCGCTCCTTTGTGTTATATTATTGTCGATCTTTGACTTATATTTATTTAACCCTCTAGTTCCCAATGGCGATTTCCTAGGGAGAACAATTTAATTGTTATATAGCACACAATAAATGGAGGGAAAGACATGGTTCAAGAATATTCAAATGTCAAAACATTTATTTTTGAAAATGTCTCCATGTGCGTTATTTGTCACATAGGACAATAACTAAGGAACCAAAAAATAAATAAATAGATAAAAAAGATGAGCTAGCTTTGGCACACTAGGCAAGAGGGTTAAACACTTTCACCCCCAGACAATTCTGCCAAATATAATAATCCGAAGGAAAAATAAAGGAAGGGGGGGGGGGGGTGTCCTGCTGAAGCTATGGACGATGAAATGTAAAACAAGTGAATGTGTACAGCTTCAAA
Source organism: Dirona albolineata (assembly GCA_031763155.1). Lineage (NCBI taxonomy): Eukaryota > Metazoa > Mollusca > Gastropoda > Nudibranchia > Dironidae > Dirona > Dirona albolineata. The sequence goes on along the minus strand of JARFNW010129350.1, from coordinate 10,259 downwards.
ATATAATACGAAACAAAACAAAACAAACGACGTTTTGACCGTAGGCCTTCATAAGGCAACAAACACAAATATAACGAAAAAATAACTCGAGGAGGTCACGTTGCGTCAATGGTGGCTCAAGAGAGAGAAGGGGTGAAGAAAGAAAAAGGAAAGAAGAGTGTGGTAGGCCTGTAGTGGACTGTCGTATGTGGATAACGACCAGAAACAAAATAAAAAATAACAATGAAATATATAACAAACACCAAACAAACGAGCAAGATAAAAGACAAGGTAAGTGTCGAGAGCAAGATAAAAAAGAAAGAAAGAGGAAACAAAATCACACATTGGAATCATGATCACAATCGTAGAAAGAATCATGACATGTTTAGGGGAAAATAGATAAATAAATAAACAAATAAATGAATTTTTAAAAATCCAATTCCAAAACATACAACACTTACAGAGTCAAGTGCGAATGGGAAAGCATAATCAGTACATGAAGATAGATGGATGAAAAATAGGTAAGATGGCGTATGAGCGAATGTGCACGCGAGCAAGATAGAGAGAAAGTGAGAGAGAGAGAGAGAGAGAGGGGGGGGGGGGGAGAGAGAGAGGTAGGGGAAAGACAAGCTGAGAGAGATTTCTGATGCTGGATAGGAAGGATGAAGAAGTGAAAACGTATGTGATTCATCAATGACCGTTTGTGAGAGCGCCCATCTCTACCGATCCATCTTTCGGGAAATGTGTGGTTGAGAAACTCGTGAACGTACAGGTCCCAGTGAGGAGGTGCCTCATCTTGTTGGAATAATAATATGGTTAGTTACATGACTTTTAGCGGGGACACATTTTAACTAAAGATATCTCAGTAAATAATATCAGTTATTGAATTCTTGACAAAGAACAATAGTCTAAAATATGGCATGCGTGATTACGCGCCACACGTTGATAAAACATTCCCTTTCTTACCCACGTTTGAAAGCGGACGAATTGTTTATGCCGTTGTGGTATAATAAAGTTTGCTGATGTCCAATTGACAACTTGTGTTTCTGCTTGGTCTCTTGACAGGGACGTGCTTATGGGCCCTATGATTTATGATTATTGCTTTGTCAAAATGCTTTAGTATCATTTAATCAGTTTTATTGTTGTTATGTATGCGTTACGATGACTTATGCCGTTTATGACTAAGCCATTCCATTAGAACAATGTATTGTATATTATTATGTCTGACGTCATGTCAACCTTCCTGACAGCTTATCTGTATAAGAGTGACTGTGTATTACCATCCATTATTAAACCTAACGATTATGATACATGACTGTCAATCAGGGCGTTTGTCTATAATATGTCTGTCCGTCCGTCTACCTGTTTGTTGGTCTGTCGGTCTGCCCGTTATTCTGTCTGTCCTTATGTCTGTCGGCCTGACTTTTGGTATTTCGCTGTTGTCGCCCCGACCACAGGTCACGTGGTGTGCGATAATGCCAGCCCGACTTTACGAGTAAAACCAGGTCCCTTAACGTACGGCTTACTAAGGACACACATGTTATGATATACCTACTCTATTACCAGTATAATTAACGCACAACTCATAATTCGTTGTGAGTTAAATTGACAGGTACTTGCTTATGGGCTTATGATTTATGAAACCCGTCTCAGTAAGTTCGGATCCACTGACAATCTCCTTAGCATGTCATCAGTAAAACAAGTTCATTATGGGTTGTCATCAGACTCCAGTGTTTCTGCAGCTTTTAAATCTATTATTGAAATGGTCCCTATTGTTTTGTTACAATAATGTGCATGGATGTGCTAGATAACTTTAGTTGTCTTGCTGCAACAAGGACTCATTGACCAGGTGAACGCAAAGAAATGCGTCTTTTACGCGATGCACGTTTTCCTCTGGTTCTTTCACCCCCCCCCCTCTTTTATGTATTACGAAACAAGTATCTTAGAATTTGTGATATCAAGAGCGAATTGACTCAAGACATGGCGGTTTACATTTGTACATGCTTGTAAAGCTTCGATGAGGTTATAAGGGTGATTTGGTCTCAATAAACCATTTTACACATTTCGCCTTTAGCGATTCATTCGCCATTTTAACTAGTTTTAGTAAACCGGAAATAACGGTGTAATTATTATTTCGCGATGTAAAACAATGCACCAAGTACTTCTAAACACTTGGATAATTGCTGAACACAGAGATGAAAATTTCATTTCTTTTATGAAGAGTTGAAACTGGCAGAAGACTTTTTAGACACCCTGTATATATACTTAGACTATGCATGTGTAATGCATCATTCATTCTTTAGCATTTGAGATCGCATTCATGCATCAGATACAGTGGATGTGCAGCTGAATGATTTAGTGTAATCATTCACGTAAACGTTGGCAATAGCGATACTCCATTCAAAAATGACGTTACGGATTAAATCATTATTCTAAAAGGAGCTAACTACTAACCGTGAGGGAAACAATTATTACACAACACTTAAATAAATAAATAAATGAAATAAAATTCCCTTTATTCATCCCGGGGTGAAATTTGTCTTAGGGGTCTATTCCGAGGGTAGACCGGAATAACCCAGGCGTCAGCCGCAGAGCAGCGCCGCGACGTGGGATCGAGGTCTTGAGAAAAAACCCAGTGCTTCCACCAGGATTTGAACCCGCGACCTCTCGAACCAAAGGCGAGTGACTTACCCACTGCACCACCGGCTCTTGTATTTATATATTTTAATGTTTGTTAACTATCGCTATAATATGATATGTTTATGTTTATGCAAAATGTTTACTATATATTATTACTATATTATACATACATTTACATTATATTATAATTCATTTTTACTTTCACCTCAGTGAAAGGCCCGACCCTTTTGACCTTTGAATTCCATGAAAGAGAGTAACACACACGCAAGGAGCAACGGCCTGAGTAGGTTTGGTGATCATAACACAAAGGTTTTCTTCTTTTGTCACGAACTGTTACAAAATTGTATGTGATTATACAATGAGTAATATTTGCATAGACTATGCACGCAATGCACCATTCATATTTTAACAAGTCAGATAGCATTCTTGCATCAGTAGTAGTAGCAGTACAACTATACGTTACAGTTTTTAATCATTCTTACCGACTTGTACAATAATCAGGCATGCCGCTAAGGATTGCAATAATTATTCTAAAAGAAGATAACTAAGTAAGGGAAACAACTACACAACACTCATAAACATTTCAGGGAAGATAATCCATGATATTTTGTGAGACAATTTATAGGCAATAAATCGTATCGCAGTCGTTTCCCTTATATGTATGTATTGAAAGTTCTGTTGATGTTTATACTTTTAACTTTCATTAAGCATTACGCTATACCATCTCCCTATGTACTTATTAACGAAGGAAACTTTAATCTTTGTAAGACCAAACTTTCAACAATTAAGTATTATTATCATGATTGTAGTTTCTACTTAACGTTTGTTGTTACGGTTTCCCATCAAACAGACAATAAGATAATTGATTATTGGGGTGTCGAAGGTTGGTGTTGTGTGTGTGTCAACGTTTATCGTGGGCTTATTCTCATGTAGCTTGTTTACAATATGCACGATTTTAGAACCCGCCACGGTTTGCTAAAGTCGTGCAGACTTTCTGTTCCTACGTTGCGCGTTTTTGGGAGCAGTGTCGGCACTGCGTGTAAACAAGTGCTTTGTGTGTGTGTAGTATTGCTTTCTAGCAATCTTCCATAAGTCTCACATGTTAAACATGGCAGCTAGAGATTAAATATATAATTATATCTACTGTCATGATACCCTGAAGGATATTTACTTTTCATTAACCATTATATTGGAATTAATAAACGACTGTGGGGAAAAACAAAAGACGAGATGGTTGCGGCATTGTCTTGCCTCCTTTTGACAACAACGAGTTTCCTTTGCATCACTGGTCGTCTTGTGGAATGTTTTGGAATTGAGAATATCTGAAGAATATGGAACACTCAGTATTTCAGATTTTGAATCGAAAGCTTGCTCGAAATCCTTTGCACTGCATTACCTCATTGCCACTACAAAAAGTACAAGAAAACAATATCATAGCATAGCATCATTATCTGTGGCTCTCTTAAATGGTCAACCACTTACGCAACAGATCGTAACAAACCCAAACCAACAGATTTTTGTGTGTTGACTAGAAGAAACCTGAAACATGGCAACTAACAAACTCGTCATTCGGAGAAACAACATGCCTGTCATTAGTAATCTAGTGCGATCTGTGGCACAAACCATATGGGCCGAATAATGAATGTACGAGTAAAAGTGTCAATATGGCCCATCGGTCTTGGTGTGATTGGCCACTACAAGACTAACTCAAAATGACGTACACCGGGATATCTTATAGTGTTCACCGACATTTTGTGTTACGTTTTTAGTGGCAGTGTGTGTGTTGCATCTACTCAATTCTTATTCTGTATGGGACCCCATCCCATTCTGCTCGTCTTTAATTCCTGATGCAGAGTCTTTCTAGCCATGTGTTAGGTGATGAGAGGTGTAAGTCCTCATTGACATTTGGACCCTTCGGAGCTTGACATATGGCTGGCCCTTACACTGCTTTTTGCAGTATAAAAGGGACTCAATAAAAAACAAACAAACATGGGATGCCATTAAAATAAAAATCCGTCAAAAACTGCCTAGCAAGCAACCAAAGCAACCATCTTTCACGGTTAGGACCAGACCTGCAATGGCATGGGGTTGATGAAGAAACTAGGATGGAAACCACTCATAGAACGTCCCAAAGACCAACAGAGAACAATGTCATTCAAAGTGCAAAACATCCATCTCCAAAGAACAATGATATCCATGAATCTAAACTGAAACTGAAATATTCAAAAAAAGTTGATGTCCATGTCCCTGAAGATTGTAGCGGGGATGAGCGAAATTCAAACCAGACAACAATGGAATATTTAGACTTCCATTTCATTTGTACGATCTGTTTTTAGACTCTGCACCGAATGAAGAAAACAAAGAAGCGACACTTGGGCCCTTTTATCTTGTTGATAGAGACCACTATAAGATTAACTCAAAATGGCGTACATAGAGGAAATACATTGTGTTCGTCGCTATTTTGTGTTAGTTATTTAGTGGCTGTATGTGGTACGAAATCTGTGTCCCTATAACATTATATTCGAATGCCTACAAATATTTTAAAAACACAGCTCCAATTTATTTAGATGATTTTTTAGAACTATATAAAACTGGCCGATCGCTGAAGTCATCAGATGCTCTGTTGATGTAAGTTAAGCGCTGTCATTCTAACTCCAACAACAACCATTTTTAGTACATCAGCTCCCATCTTATGGAACGAAATACGTTATACTACTAGAACGAGCGAAAACTAAGATAGTTTTGAAAAAAAAATTAAAAACTGACTCATATAATAGTTCTCCTCATAATAATTTCAATCACCAACGATGAATTGTACGCTTTTTCATATCTGTCAAATCACGTAAGCTTTAAGGGGTGCAAACTGTACGTACTCAAACGCTTACACAAATTGGACGAACAAAGATAAAATGAGGTCCTGTCGTTTTACTTTCCCGGTGCAGTTGGTGACGCAGTAGACAAAGATAAATTCCTTTCAAGTCGCATTCGTCGGAGTTTATGGTGATCCGCTCGTGCAAATGTAAATAATTTTTTTACATTTTAAAATCAAAATGAAAGACCGTTGGCACTCCCGTAAAAAGGCAACCTCACCTCAACCCCACCCTCACCTCCAACCTAACCCACCTGTGCCCGTAATGACATGACAGCGGATGAAGGTGTCAGTGTGAATGTGAACCGTGCGCTGCGATCTGGGCCATCTGACACCATTATCAAAATGCACGTGTACGTATCAATTCTAAATCAATAGCGTGTCTCATAATAATTTATTTAATTCGATTCGATTTATACTTGTTTCAAATTAAGTGTGTATATAATTACAGTCTACTTTTGGTACGAATGGATCGGTAATAAAATGACTCCCCATAGGGTAAATGGGTCTGTTGAGGAAAATGGGTAATTATATCTATTCGCAAAGATTAAGTCGTTAGACTTTTCTGGAGTTTTGTTTTTGTTTGTTTTCACGTCCAGAAGTTACAGACAAAGAAATTTGAGGAGTAATTTATCTAACCCCACCCATATCCTTGCACGAACTCCCCACACGCTCTACCCCAACCCTTATGCCTCCACAAACTCCACACCCCCTCCACCCCTATCCTTACCACTCCATCAACTCACAGCACTCGTTCGACTAAACCCAATTGCTCTACCAACTCCCCTAGCCCCACCCTTATCCCTCCACTAACTCACCCACCTCCTATGGCCCCTCCCTTATCCCTCCACCAACCACTCAACCCCCTCTACCACAACCCCTGTCCCTCCACTAATAAATAAATAGATACATAAAATTCCCTTTACTCATCCCAGGGGAAAATTTGTCTTTAGGGTCTATTCCGAGGGTAGCGCATCCCTTATACCTCCGCCAACCCATTCAATCCACTCTACCCCCAACCCTTGTCCCACCACCAACCCATTCAACCCCCTCTACCCCCAACCCTTGTCCCACCACCAACCCATTCAACCCCCTCTACCCCAACCCTTGTCCCACCACAAACCCATTTAACCCCCTCTACCCCCAACCCATTGTCCCTCCACCGACCCACTCAACCCGCACCCACCCCTTGTCCCTCCACCAACCCACTCAACCCCCTCTACCCCCAACACTATACCAACCCACTCAACCCCCTCTACCCCCAACCCCTGTTACTCAACCAATCCACTCAACAACCTCTACCCCAAAACCCCTGTCCCTCAACCCTCTCTACCACCAACTCCTGTCCCTCCACCAACCCCCTCTATCCCCAAACCCTTGTCCCTCCATCAACCCACTCAACCCCCTCTACCCCCAACCCATTGTCCCTCCATCAACCTGCCCATCTCCAGGGTATCGCCGACCCACAATACAGGCCAAAGAAATGACATCCAGTCTACGTTTCCAAGGATTGGTGAATTAGAAGCACATTAGAAAATTGATTCGCTTAAATTATAATATTGATACCCCAACGGTGTTTTGATCGAAATTTTCAGCCCGACACAGCAATCGACGATCTCAGTCAAACAAATTACTGCCAGCATCCAAAATCAATGAAGACGCTTGATATAATAATACCAACAATAATTACAATAATACTATATAACGCCTTATGCTGTTTGCACACGCTATATGTCTTTGCAATATCGTACCATACGCTTTGCCGCTCACAAGAAATAATCAACTTGGTGAATACATGACATAAAATGTCGTGAGGAATAAGTTATTATCTTAACTCATTATGAATCACCACAAAATTGAATAATAATATGACAAGAGGTAACCGAGTAAATTCTATTTGGGGAAGGGATGATGGGTGGAATGAAGTCTGTTCTGTTGTCAGTTCTACGGGGAAGACATAATATTATTTTCTTTGGTGGGATTCGAAGATATCTAGAGAGTTTGAGCTTTTCACATTTAAGGGGAGATGGGGTTCCAGAGATGGGGTCTGAGTAAAGAATATATATTTATGTTAGGAATCTTTTTTTTTTTGGGTCACAGGCCTCAAACCTGTGCCGCTTGTGTCCGTTCCGTTGGTTCATAGATTACATTATGTTCTCAGTTTCAATCTTTGAACAATCTTTATATCTTTTCCTCCATCTATTATTCCCCTTCTTCTCCCTCAACTTTCAATCCTTTTCCCTTTCTTTATAATTTATATTTGAGATAGTATTATCATGCATTAATGTTATGACTAGTTGTTTAAGCTAACCTGGTCATCTACAGGATCCCAGGTAGGCTTTTACCCTATACCCAACGTCCTATAATAGACGTGCCTGTTATGCTTATTGTTAAGTTGCCTTCTAAAAAAAAAACCGAAAAAAGTTAAGACAAATGAGAGTAATATGCCGCGACTGTTACGTCTCGTACAAAGTGATATAAAGAAGAGCAACAAAAAAATAAGACCATAGGGTGTAAAAGGATTTTGTTATAAACATCCTAATCAAGGACTGTGATGATACTATGCTGATTGTCCGTGTAGTATTTGTAGCTCCCATCTATACTCAAGTTACCACTGGGAGCTCAACATGGGCATGGAATATCAACGTATTTTACCTTGCTTCTGTAGAAAGATGCCTCTTATCAATGTCCAGAGCTGCCTGTCACAAAAATAAGTTTGAAACCAATAACAGACAACTCTCTTATTTACATGATATAATTAAATTACTATTGATCAAGCCTAGCCAAATATTAAAAAACCCAAACAAAAATAAAACAAACAACACCCCCCCCCCCAACCAAAAAAACCAAAAAACAAACCAAAAACAAAACAAAACACCCCCCCCCCCCCCTCTCTGATACTCTATGGAACAGTTCACCACAGCTTGATTAAATTTCTATTAGGCCTCCTCTAGTCTGGTAACCAAGGATTTTAAAATGTTCTTTCTTTTCATGTCAGTGCCATATTAGCATCATTTCCCCCGCGGAACATAGTGAAGAAGTAATGTTTTAAAACAATTTTCGGGCTGGGGTATGATGGTTTCATTAATATACATTTTTCAACTCACTTAATAATAATAATAATAATAATAATAATATACATTTATATAGCTTATTGCGGTATAAAGGGGATTCGATAAACAAACAAACAATATTCCGAAATCCATCTTTCAGTAAATTTGCGAGCCATTTGAAGCCAATTCTAATCTCATTCCTTTTCAGGTTTACAAATAAAATGGAATCCCTAAACTCAAGCCGCATCGACGACGCTTTTTTCAACTATGTGAGTCCTCCCTTTGACAACGTCTCATTCGAAATGATCGTATTGATTCTACGAATTGCTGTTACTGGCGTGGTCTCTCTCTTTGGAATAATCTCAAACTGCGTCAACCTCGTCGTTTTTTATCATCAAGGCTTTTTGTCACACAGCAGCACGGTGAGCCTCACAGGTTTGGCAATCTCGGATTTTTTCTTCTGCGCCCTTACTTTTTGGGGTAGTATATGCTTGTATTTCTTTTACTTCGTTGAAAGTAAGACGTTCGGATGGGATGCCATTGATTTCTATGGAATGTCCTCGTCAAGGCCGTCATTCATGTTTTCTGACGTCACCAGTTTCGTGACCACTTTCATTTCATTCGAAAGATTAATCAGCGTCATTTACCCCTTTAAAGTCAAAGCCTTGTTCACACCAAAGCGATCATGTGTAGTCATTTTTTCCATCTTCGTTAGTACATTTATCTATTGGATTCCAAATCTTTTCTACGTAGTCCCAAAATGGACCGTTACTAACCAAAACGTTTCTGTCTTACAATACATGCCTTCTGGTATCCCCCTAATATTGAAAGATATATATTTCTACTCCAATGCCACCCTACGTACCACTGTACTTATTATTGTTGTACTTTGCAACGTTACTATCTCTTGGAAAGTAAACGTTTCTCAGAAATTTAGAAAACTTACAGCATCAACTACGACTCATACTGTTTCAGCGCCTGCTGCCAATGGTGGAAACGATTTAAACAAAAAAGAAAAGAAGGAATCAAATTCCAAAACATCAACCACAGACACCAGTTACAACTCGAGCAAGGAAATGAAGCTGGTGAAAATGATACTTGTTATCTGTACTCTCTTCATAATCTCATACGTCTTAGATTTCATGTATCTCGTCGTATTCCTTTTGTCGGGGTTGGAAATTGGTGTTGACTATCATTGGATGACGGATTACATCACCATCATGGTCATGTCTCTGTTAATGACCATCAACGCTAGCTGTAACATCATCGTCTACTTCACCATGAGTACTCGTTACAGGGAGGAACTCCAGCTGTGTTTGTGTAAAAAGAAAAGGTAACACGTTTGGAAGTCAATCTTACAAGTGCGTCCATTTTTGTTTTTATGGGGTGTTGATATTGCCTACTCACTATTTCTGGATGCGAGGTGAGCGATTCACTGATGATGATGATGATGATAAACGGTTGAAAAATAGAAGGAAATAATGCAGTGTCAGAAGTGGACACTAGAAAAGATCTGAAAAATGACCGCCGATAGCCGGAAAGTGGACATCGGACACATCCCTGTAGCGACACTCGCCACAACGGCGACAACTGAGCCATTCTACAAATAATAATAATGATGTTGATGATGCTAATAGTAACAATGATAATGATAATGATGATGATAATAATAATAATAATAATAATAATAATAATAATAATAATAATAATAATAATAA
>JARFNW010129338.1:0-21195 GCA_031763155.1 Dirona albolineata | reverse complement strand
TGGCCCTGGTCACGATGATCATGTGACCGTGAGATGATTCCAACCAAATGTGGACGCGATGTGGCTCCGGCGGTATACATGAATGATGACCATTGCCATTGTTGATGAATCGAATTGGCACTTTTATTCTTACTTTACTTTAAAGGATTGTCAAACAGCTGTAAAAATAAAAGCGTAACCTACTTTTGACTTTCACTTTGAGTGCCATGAGTGCCCAAAAAATGCTGTTAGATTTTCGTTGCCCTGATGACTTGATTCATTGTTTTGAACCCATTTTTTCTTTCTCTTACTCTTACTTCACTATCTTTCACTCAAATTGTATTTCGTTTCGTTAGGTCTATACCTAGATTAAAAGTCTATATTTTTAAAGTGAACGTCTGAAGTGTCTCTGTGTTTAAATTTTAAATGTAATATTATAAGATGCAAAAGTAGCATTCCTGAAGTAAAAAAATGAATAGATAAATAAAAAGAATTTATTCTGAATGTAAATGAAACGCAGTCTGTTATCTTTATAAAAAATATAAAAAATCATTTATGGTATGCTACTTTCTGTTCACAACGAAATGGGTCCTGGAATGTTTTCCAATATCTATCTTGCAATCTTGCCATTCTAAGTCTATTAGTATTAGTATTAGAATCAAAAGTTGTTTTTTTTAAATTTGTTTAGTTTGGAAGAATAAATTCGCTCAGCGAACAAATAAATTTAAGCGTTCTAAGTTCTAAGTTCATTATCTACTATGAAATTAGTTGCCTCGCCTGTAACTGTAACATAAGTTTATTTTAACCCCTCGCTAAAAGTAGTCTGCTACTGACTATGTCACATGACTGACAAAATGGTTTCGTCGTATGAGTGATGTAAACGTCTTTGAAAATAACAGTAACAGTATGGTAGAGATGGTCTTGTAATTAGAGTGTTGGTTGAAGGGGGGATGGAGGTGGAAAAAATACAACAAATTGAGAAGTAAACTTGACGAATTTAATTGCTCATTTTTTTAACTTCTAGGCTGGCACATCGTTCAGAATGTTGCGAGTTGTCTCGAAACTGAATTGCTGGAGGAAGTACGCAAGAAATTGCCCTTCGCCTTCGTGGATTGTCATGATTTCCAGAAACAAAATCAACTGCTCTTTTACGAAAACTCCATGTGGTTCATATATGTCCCCAAGACTTGCAAGCAACTCTCAAAAATCTAGTTTTGCAAAAAGTTTTTCCTTCCCCAGCCCTGTTGCAGTCTCCAGTATTAGGATAAGACATTTCTTTACAAATTCATCTCTCAGTGCCTCTCAAACAGAAAGTAGATGTAGGACATGTTGGAAGTGTGGTGGAAATACAAGTCCAGAACGTGAATTATTCTTTTGCGCATGTGGTGTTATTCAGAAGCCTGCAAAGGATTTAACGTATTATGATTTGTTGCAAGTAAAACAAGGTTTTGACATTGATGTCAAAGAACTAAGTCAGTGCTTTAAAAATATGCAAAGACTGCTTCATCCAGATAAGTTTTCAACTAAATCAAAGGTAAACTTCAGCAGAAGCAAGTGTCATGCATAATAACTCTTTGTCATATCATCAAGTTTATATTTATTACTACACATCTTCAATAAGGCTTGGTGGATGAGCGGCTAAAGCTAAGACAGTGAACTCACTCAATAATGAAATGATTTGTTTCCGTTATATTTCTTCAATGTTGCGTTGCATTTTTCCCATGGGCAAGCTGCTTTACTATGGTTGCCTCACTCAACCAAGGTGTTGTAATTGTAATAGGTACTAGCCCACAATTTGCCTCTTTGGTAAAATTTCAGTTTCTATAGCTGGGTGACATCTGAGGCTAAAAATATACTATGTTGTCTGGTCCAATATGAGTAATATTGAAGTGTATTGCATCTTGTACCAAACAAGGTTTATTGGCACAGTGGGCTGATCCCTTGCTTGCCTTTAAAATCTTGATCCATTGATTTTACAGCTCTGAATCAGGCCATGTGCGAAGTGGGGCACAGACTTGCACTTAACCTGGATACTTTTTATCTGGGTCTGTGCGTCGATGCCGTCTGCCTTGTACACTGTCCTCGGCCAGACACACAGCTGGTCCCTACATTGTTAAAATCATGTTACTATAGGGAAAAGATAACAAACAATCATATCATTAAGTTTATATTTATTACTACGCATCTTGTTCCGATCAAGGTGGCTTGGTGGATGAATGGCCATGACTACGGCAGTGAACACACTCAATGTCAATGATGAAATGACGTGTTTGCGTTTTTATTCAGGGGCAAGCTGCTTTACTATGGTTGTCTCACTCAACCAAGGCGTTGTAATTGTAATAGGTACCAGCTCACAATGGGAAAGCAATCTGCGATAGAAGAGAAGCATCCTGAGGGAGGCAAACTGTCGCCACATGTCTGTGGTTTGCAATAGAAATCATGATAAACATTGATTTTATGGGCCAAAAGGTACTTTTATGTTGAATGTGGTGAAGAGGTTAAAAAAAGGGAAAGAGAGAGATAACGCCTCACAACAGGCCTGTTCAAATGGCAGCTTGTGGACCAACTCTGCTTTGTTGATCAATTGTGACTGGCCCACCAAATTCTCATGATTAGATATGGGAGAACGTGTTTGTTGTGATCTCTGCATGGTGGACAAAATTTATTTGGTGGGAAGTAAGTGTGTCCTGCATTGCACCAAGATGTGTGGGATGTGTTTACGCCAGCTGGCTGCAATATCGATGCTCCACATTATCTTTAATACCGCCACCCTGGAGTCATACTCTCCATAGAGTCTACTCCAGTATTCATACACATACAGATAAAACCCTCTGCTGACTATATAAGTGACAGGACATGGCTCCGGTCGGGACAAGACACCGGACATCGTGGCACTAGCACGTCAAGTCTACTCCATATATATTCAAGTCACATATTGCTCTTCATATATTTGTCAAATTTGTGGGTCTCAAAAGTCCTATTGATATTATAAAGAAAAAAGAAATTAAATTCTCTCTTTCTTTCTCTCAACCCCCCCCCCCCCCCCCCCCCCCCCCTCTCTCTCTCACTCTAACTCTAAGCATGATATTGATATAAATTCCCTCAATGATCCGTTTCAAATTGTTTTCCCCAGGAGGAGCAAGATTTTGCAGAAGAACAGTCTTCCCTGTTAAATATTGCTAACGATACTTTACTCAAACCTTTGAACCGTGCCATCTATTTGCTTGAGTTGGACAACGTAACCATTTCGGAAAATGACAGCGTCACTGATCCGGAATTTCTCATGAACATGATGGATGATTTTGAATCAATTGACAGTGCCTCCAGCCCAGAAGATGTTGAATCTCTTGAAAAAAGGAATGATTCAAGGATAGGCAAATGTATTGAGAAGCTCTCAAAAGTGTTTTTACAAAGTGATCTGGTAAATGCTAAAAATCTTACAATTGAACTGAGATATTTTACAACAATCCAGGACAGGATAAAGGAGCTCAGATTAAAAAGTTTTGGTCCATAGATTTCAAATGTTTCCAACGTTTTGTTTGTTATTGATTATTAGAGTGAGACACGATTATGAACTGTAGCTACTTATGTTGATGAAACGTCACTTAAATCTTTCTATTTTATCTTTACCACAAAATGATATTGCAATTGATTCCAGTCAAGGCTGCCTAAGTTGACATCGGATGATTTTCTTATTTTATATAGCCAAAATCAATAATTACATAACTCAATATTTTAGATAAATTGTTCTCTCAAAGTCTGATGATACTGTGGCGGTAGTGTCAAAATTAGTGTCAACATTATTCAAGAACTCTAAATATGTAAAAATTCTGATTTCTGAAAATTCAGAGAATTAAATGCGTATGGCATGAGTGTGTTTTTTACCTTGTAGTTTATTTTTAAATTTGTGCTCTCTATAATATATTAGTCTATATAAGAACTGGGGATTGCAAGATGTACAACATAAAATTTAATATGTGGAGCTCGGTTATAACGAGAGCCTCCGTTCCAAGCAAAAATACTCGTTATTCTCAAACTCTCGTTATTCCAGATTTCCAAGGGAAACAATCAATATGTATCCCAATGACTTAGTTTAGGGTTACTATTAATATCTCGCTTTTGCGAGAATCGATCGATAATGCTTTGTGAACTACCTGGTGGCAGTGGTGTGTAGGCTTACTACAACTAACTACTACTACAACTACTAGCATGTAACCGTGTTACTTTCTCCCGCTCTACGCCTTTATTGTCAATGTGTCTTACGAATGTGTGTCGGTTGAAAAGTACGATAATTATTGAAAAATAACTCGTTTCGAGTTCTCGTTATTCCAGGTCTTTGGATCGCTTGATATCGTTAAAACAGCTTTTTCTCTAATACAGAAATAATAAGAAAAAAAACGGGGATTTGAAAAAATCTCGTTATTCCCAGGTTCTCGTTATTTCCGATGCCATAAAACATGAAGCACCACAGTAATGATACGATAAATGACAAATGTATGTCCCTCAGATCTTCTCACAGTTGACCTGCATTTGTTTTTCCTCCGATTACCCTCAGAATAGAGCTACTGATTTTTCACAGAAGTTTACTATAATATACCTTATCTTTTTCCCTTTATCATTATTTTTCCTGACATAAACGCTTTCACTTCTTCATCCTACCCACCATAAATCTCTCCTTGTTTTTGTCAGGTTTTAAAATGTTATTTTGCGTATTACGTTTTTTAAGCTGTACTTATTCACAAACATATCAGAACAAAATTAGAATATGAATTGATTTATCAACTAAGTGAATTCTCTTCATTGTCAGACTAATCAATGCCTAACATTTAAGGAGTTGCATTTCAAGAATTCAAGATTGATTCGATTTAGTCCCAACTCTATATTCAGCATTGATGGTGCTTTGTGTTTGAGTGCTGTCACCACACTGTTTTACACTATCAACGGATAACAAAACAATCTCAAGACTGAGGTAAAAGATCGATTTGTTTCTCAAAACAGAGAATAGAGAATGATATAGAGTCGAGATGAATGAAGAAGTAAAGAGGTTGGTATTATAAAAGTCTAAATTTATAACAAGTTTGCTGATTCCTGAGTTAACCTAGTCTTCCACCTCTTGGCATGACATTGAAGTATCTCAGACTAGAAGTATAAAAGCAATACCATCATGTCTTTTTCTTCCCTGTATTTATTTCTAACATTGTAGTTCCATAGTCACTTACACATAATTGATTTCAGCATCCTTTAATGATCCTCTTTCTTCTTTTGGGATATTTGCAAAGGGATCAATGGCTCGACTTGAACTGGATCTCATACGGAGGTACTCCTGTTCTCCAGCTTTCTTACTCAGACAAACAACATTACGATCTTCATCAAAGGAAAGAAAACGGCTGTTCGACCCATTCAAAGCAGTTTTCCCCTGGATTGGAAATTTTTAAAAAGTTCAAGACTTTGAAAGAAAATAATTCTTGTAATAATAATAACAATAATAATAATAATAATATCCATGCACTGTGCATTCATGTAAAAATTGTCTGTAACTTTTTATCATTGTATTGTTGAGCACTGCTGAGCACATTTGTGAGGACAGTTACAAGCATGACATTAATAAAGTATTATCAATATCATTAATAACATCAACAAAACTAATGCTCCACAGAGCTTCTTGATGCTCCTCAAGTAATTTCAAACTTTGTGAAATAACAATGTTGTCTGAAATTAGTAATTTATAGGTAGGCCTGCCTGTATGATAATCAAAGTAGTAACGTCTTACGCATAAATCAATTTTAGTAACCTTTGATATTTATCATTCATATGACGTAGCATTATGCTTCATCTCAGGCATGTTGTTTCTTGAAAAAAATAAGTTTTGTGGAAGTATTATTAGATAACACATGCTAGAATACATGTTTTCATCATAATCAAAAACAAAACCTCATACTGACAAAGAATTCAAGCGTATTTAGCTCTCTTTTTGCTTTCAACATTTATGTAAGTTGGCAAAGGCAGATATAATCGTAAATTTCGACAAATATTGAAGTTGTCAAGAAAAGGGTTAAATCACACATCTACACGATTAAAAAAAGTCTGATACTGATAATACAACATCTCTCGTACTTCTTGGAATACTGGTTCAAACTGTTCCCTGCTGCCCATCGCCTCAGATCGTCCCATCACCTGGTTTTCGTCATCCAGTGCCAGATACTTGCCATAGCCAGACTTGAATGCCACTTTTGTTTCGTTGACTTTAATCACAGTGAATATTTCAGTGGGATCAGGTGCTTCGCCTGAAAAATTAACATCAAAATGAATGTATTTTGTAAAAGGTGCGTACAATTTTTTATTTGACTCATTAGACTATTGGACTGGTGGCTCAGGTAAGATACATTTTCAAAAGATAATGATAGAGGATGGTTTGTAGTCCTTATCTTTGTGCAAGTACAGGCTTACAAACCTTACATCATTTATCCCCCAGCAAGCCATGTCATTCAATATCCTTCTCAACTCCTTGCAGAGCATACAGTAGACCAGTCTGTTGGATGCATCATACTAAAATACTGACAATATGTTTATATGCCTGTAGCTAGGCACTCATTTATACCCGAGTCAAAATGCCTTTCCACAGAGCTCAACATCATTAGCTTATGCTGGGATTCGAACTCAGGATCTCATAATATCAAGGCCACTGGGCCACTAACACCACGCTTACATGCAGTTATGACAAATAAACTATCTTAATCATCCCCGTCAGATTCTAGAGGAAAAAGTATGAGTTGTAATACAGCATCCATAAACAAGAATATACGAAAGGACACAATGGAGTGCACGCGGCAGTCACAAAAACAGCTTCAGGCAGCCCTCATCTTTGCTCCATCAGATTCTAGCAGTGCATCTGCCAAATTCACATTTTATACAATAGGAGTTGTGGTAGCACAGAACCATAAAAGCCTGAGGTTATGGGAAACATTTTACCCAGTATTCAAACCCGGGACATCTGCATACCAGAGCGACCACATCAACAATGATGTTTTGAACGCACCCGCTCAGCAGATTATGAAAGATATCATTTCAACGGTAAAAGTAACAAATCATGACGCCACATATTTACAGTGGAAGCCAGAAAATTGATTCAATTTATTGACAAATCAATTGAATATATACAGTGTAAGCACAATTTGTATACTGTTACGGACAGAGATATAACACAGTTGAGAAATATGGAAAAAAAGATGGTAACAGTCTGACAATTCTTTTTTAAAGAATATTATTTAGACAAAAAACTATTTGACTAATGCATGTTACAGCATACATAAGTGTAAAAATCTAGTGGATTTCAAGATAACTGAATGAAATTATTCATTAAAAAATAGGAAAGAAAGTTCAATCATGATCCAGCAAGATTAGAATGGAGCTACTGGATATTTCAGGAGCTCCTCACCCATTGTATTAGTATACTTGAAATTAGACAAAAATCACATGTCATTCTTACCTTCATCTCGTGGAGGTCCAAGGACCAGTCTTCCGTTGTCTAATGCGGACATGTACATTCCTTCTGATAGCTCAATGGCTACATTGCCACCAATTTCCGAGAATTTGTGAATTTCCCACCATCCTCCTGAACAAATGCAAAAAGAAAAAGGGGGAAATGGTATAGTTTAAAATGTAGAAAGTAACAGAACAAAGAATGTTTCGGGTTTCATCTTTGTCAGCTAACAAACACAGAAAACAAAAAACATATAAAACAGGACTGAGCAAATAAAGTTTGGAAAATCAAAAATGAACAGAAACATATGCTATCAAATAATTTTTACAGCATGGTGATTTGATACATCCAAAATTTGTGTGGTAAAAAATGAACATAAACATTGATGCTATATATGCATCAATTCGTGATGATGGAGTTCTTTTTTATGAAGTAAATACAACAAATAAATTCATGTCACATTTTGGCAAAGGAAGATGCTGGAGACATCCATGAATTAGAGATACCTATGCATGTGTTCAAGACCAAAATGTATATATTTAAAATACTGATGAGTTCTAATATTTTTGATGCAGTGCTCCAGATACTACATATTGCAAAAAAAATTTAAAAAATTTAAAAAAAGGAAAGAAATGTTGAAAATTAAAACAAAGACTCCAGCCTTTTAGCTAAAATAAATCAATGTCCTAGAGAATATATATATATATATATGTATTTATTGTAGAATTTAACAGAAAAAATATATATAAAACCCTCATACTCATATGAAACTTTTCATTTCTAGCAGTTTTATTTTAAATAAAAACTAACTAAAATGCTAATATTAAATATTCAAACACAAACCAAAGCACTGAAAGCTAACATGGACAACAAAAATAACAAGAAAAAGTCCAAACGAAACAACATTGTGAGTGCCCATGAACCTTGCTTCTCCAGCCCCCCGACAAAACCACACACATAGAATATAATAAATACATATATATATATTTTATATAATATATAGAATATGAAGCTACCATGCTGGGCAGTATCATTGTTGTCTCCAGCAGCATTGACTGATGATGAACCGTCTTCATGTTTCCTCTTCTTGCTCTTGTGTTTCTTTGACCTGAAAATTAAAAATAGAAGTTGTGAAAAGAGAAATTGAATTACGTCTTTTCTTTTGGGAACAGATGAAACCTTTGTCCTCCGGTGAAATGCCATCCGTTGTCATTGAAATAAATTGAAAAAAAGAAAACCCCTGAGAATAGCATGTGTTCATAGCGCACATTTGTAGTGTAGTCTAGTAAAGTATACAATTGCTCTCTCTGTTGTTACGGTCACCCATGTCCCATATATATAAACAAGCATCTTATAATATAATAATGAACACTTGCCGGCTCACTTGGACTCATCTTTTATATCATTTCACACCAGATCACTGAGCTATCTAAATCTCAAGGTGCATAATATCATTCATATTACATCACTACATCATTAGACCAACTTGCATCGTACACAATGCAACGCCTTTGCTTTAAAACTACATGCCTTACATGATATTTGAAAATGTGTGACTGAGCGCATTGAGGGAAGCCTAGTAAAATAAAGAGAGAGAGAAAGGGAGAGAGAATGTACAAAATAAAACAAATAGAAATGATCCAGCTTCCACTTCCACTGCCTTTATACACTAGATCCTTGCATCCTCAGTTGGGGTTGTTATGCTAGTGTGTAAATATATGAAAAGAAACAGTCTGAGTCTGTAGGAGGAGCATGTCCGTTCAGGTCAGCACAGCACACATCACTGTCATCACCCGCCTAAGTCGAATGCAATCAAATAATAATGTGATCAGGAACGCAAGCGGCTAACCTTGCCTTACCATTTGCATTTTTCATAAAGAAGATGCAGTGGTCAACTAACTTTTTTAAAGAATAATAATGGTCTTGTCTCTTACCTCACTCTTCATATATAGATTGACACTACGATATAATTTCTTTTTCCATCGAGCCAAATCCTATTTTTATAAACGTAGTGTCAATTGGCACCGAGTGACTCAGCTTTACACGAAAAGGTCGCGTGTTCTAACCTCGCAACCGTCCTTTTTTTTATTTTGATTTTAATTAACACACTCTGTTGAACTCATCGGAGTATTCTTCCATTTTGGTCATTTTATTTTCATTTATTTGTTAAAATACACACGAAGAAGGTTGCGAGTTCTAGTTCTAACCTCGCAACCGCCTATTTTTTTCCTTCATTTTTTACAAATTATATTTTAACCTTTACCGCCACTCGACTCGTGGGTCAAAATGACCCAGGCGTGTGTTTATTTAATCACTGAGTCTCTAAATAAATAAATATCATTATCTCATTTTGTATAACTTTTGAGGGTTTTATGAGCTTTTTTTGTAACCCTATGAATTGTATGGACCGCTCGGTGTCAATTGTGGCCAAGTGCCTCGATACCGCTCAGTATCAATGTGACCGAACACCTCGATACCGCTCGGTGCCAATTGACGTTTACTTGTGTTTTTGTCAATTGACACTGAGTCACTCTGTGCCAATTGACGTTTTACCCCTGTTTTCGTCAATTGGCACCGAGTCACTCTGTGCCAATTGACGTTACCAATAATTATATTTTCATCGAACTCTCAACCTTCATCGTGTAAAGCAAACGTGTTAACCGTTTCACCACGGAATCAGTTGCAATGGTGGCAAAATTACAATTTATAAGTGTATTTCCCAAATCTATGTGGGCGAATATGTCAGTTTCTTTCCCGGCTTCTGATTGGCTGATACATACAGTGAAAATATCCTCCATTACCATTATCACCGTACAGTGATAATAGCCTGCTATGATATTTTCACCATACAGTGAAAATAGTCACTCCGTAAAAAAAAAAAAGTAAAAGTAAAAGTTAATTTACATAGTCAGGATTTTAAAAACAATAATGTACATTATTATTATTATTATCTATACTTTTTATAACTATAACCATACATTAATTATGATACATAACAACATAACAGTCAGTTGCCACATTTTTATTAGTCTTTAGTATTAGTAATTAGTATTAGGCCCCCCCTAGTCATAGTTATAGTCATTAGTTTTACCTGTAGAAATAGAAAGTTTTTTATACAAAATATCAACTAAAAACTAAAAGTAAAGACTTTTATGTTTATAACTACACTAACAGTACAGTAATACTAATATACTGTTAGTAACAGTTGTCACATTAGTTTTTCCTGAAGAAAAATTATATATATTATATATATATATATATACAAATACAAGATATGAACTAAAAACTATAAGTTTATATGTTCCACAGTACAGCCACGCCACAACGCACCATTCAGTCTTAGTCAGTTTTAAAAGTGGACGCGCAACTAACATGGACTCACAGTCATAGCCATGCAATGAATGTGAAGGCCAAAAAAATCGCATCTCATGTGTAAAACTTTTGTGGTCATGTGTTCAAGTTCAAATGTGGATGTGAACTGGGTCCTATACAGGGCTATTCTGTGCTAAAATATTGAGATTAATTTAATTTTAAAGATGCCTGGGTATATCTTCACTCTCTGCAGAGAAGCAGAAAATGATTTTGTATGTTCAGACCTCTTTCAAGATACTTTCATTCAATCCTCTTTCATAATATTAGAATGTAATATTTAATTGTGGCATTGTACAGTCCACTCCGCTTAAATAATTGCAACTCTGATCATCTGGAATAGATATTTGTTGCGATTATTTGAAGTTTGATTTTAGCGATCTTTAGACCGTCAATAATAAGTCATGGCCTGATTAGAAAGGATTGCTTTGATTTTGTTTGGGTTTTTTATATTTGTTTGTTTGTTTTAAGATGTGATTTCAGTCTTAAAAGTATTGCTTTACAGCAGTAGTAGGACTGATCATACTGACCTCACTAACAGCAAAAAACTTACTGACTAATTTATCAACACTGACTCTTTCACAACCATCTCCAAATGACTTTCAAGCTTCCCGACTTAATTGATCTCAGCCAACCCAGTCTTACGTATGGCTTCTTAACAAAAGACAATAACTTATATAATCTCACTTAAGGCTAAGGAGGCAAACAACAAATTACGTTTTGACAATGGTGGTGTGAGTCAACTGTTCATGCACAGGGAACACTTTGGTCAAGGGAGACTTTTAAGTCTTTGGTCACCTTATCGTTATTCACATTGTATTGTTTGACTTGAAGGATAGTAAATAACCAGTAATGGTTTTGTGATGCTCTGATAAGGTCAGTTGTGAAAGTTTGTGTCGGGTCGGGTCAGGATTTTAAAAACAAATTGGCTCTTATTGGGTTGCGATTAAGCAAAGGGAGTTGTGATGAAGTGGCAGAAGTTGTGATTCATTGATGACTTATATATAAAGAATTGATTCTGTTTCCGGAGAAAAGTTGAGATTAACTGAATATCCATTAAGCGAAATAATGCATGAGTATTAGGCCCAAAAGATTAACTTGTGTGCGAACTTGGAACTAAAAATGAAATGACATATCTGATATCTGTAACCCCAGTGCTAAAATGAGTTCTTGTTTGTGACTCACATGCATGTATAGCATGCAGCTTTTGCGGCAAACTTTTAATGACTATTTTGGTTTTTTAAATGTAATTTCAGGGTCAGTATGGCAAAATCCAAGAAGAGAAAGAATGCTGATTTTCAAAAAATCAAGTTGAAAGTTGGAAAAAAATTGACAAAAGGTGACAATGTTACCAACCTGAGTTTCAAAACTCGTCAAATCCAACTGACACAGACCATCAGGACCAGTGATTCAGCTTTGCCTTTGACTAAGAGAAATCTTTCTATCCAGGTGATTTTTTTTCTTTCTTTCTTTATCAATTCCGTTTGTTCCTCTCAGTGATTGCAATAATACCAAAAAGGGGAATACGGTCCAAACCGTTCTATTGCGTTCTTTGTGTTTCGTTGTTGTCATCCTTGTTATTTACCTCCCTTCCTGCTCCTCCGATTTTTTAAAAATTGTTTGTCTTCCATTGATGATGATGATAAAAGGCCTACTCACCTAATACATTGATTTGACGGCTTTTCAAGTTGAGATTTATGCAATTACTTTAGTTTCTCACAACCGCTTGCTTACCTGAGCATGCAATGATAGTTAGGATGATAATTGTAAATAGCATTTCTGTTTCAAAATTAAATCATCCAATTACTTAGTCAAATACACTTTAGACCCAGCTAATGTTCAGTCGAAATAGTGCAGAAGGCACTGACGAGAAAACTGAAAAGGTCCAAATGGAGAGGTGCGCCCAAACTGTTATTGAAGAGTGAATAGTGAACTGGAATTTTTCTGTAAGATTTAAATTCAAGACATGTGCTGAGCATCCTTTTGTTTATAGCCTTTCTATGTTAGTCATATTGTTGCCATATAGAGAAAATAGATGGAATAAATTTTTACTGCTTTATTTTTTATTGCAGGATTTATTACGCCAATGTGATCACCATAGCGTTGGGGCAAGGGTGAATGCAATCTCTGGTATAAAAGAATTGTTTTTAAACAATTTTGCTGAGTTTTTAATCCCTTCAAATGTACATGGATATGGTACAGTCATGAAGAAAATAAGTTCAATGCTTATCGACAATGAATCAGATGTTCGTCACTCTGTCATTAGTCTATTCAAGGTAAATATCTTTTCATCCTATTTTCACAGACTATTTTAATTTGCTTCATACTTTGCATAATTTGGCACAAAATCAGATTGTTTAGCTTGAAAAGAGTTGTGTACATGAAAATATATATATAGAAATTAGGAAAGTTAAATTGAAGAAGAAAAAAAAAAGGGAAGAGAGCAATGGGGAAGGTTTTCAATATATTTTGTAAAATTTTCCTGCACACCTTGTTAATGTTGGATATGCAGAGCTCTACTCCTTATAGATCCCTGTACAAATACAGCCTCACAAACTTGACATCATTTATCCCCCAGCAGAGCGTTATAGTAAATATATGTACCTCAACTCTGTGGAGAGCATACAATACAGCATCCTGTTAGGTGCATGATTATAACATAATGACAATATATTTCTCTACCTGCTGCTAGGCAGGCTACTCACTGACATCTGAGTGAGGAAAAAATGTGTGAATGTATCCTTCTCAAGGACTAAGATCAGTAGCACTGCCAGGATTCAAACCCCAGACCTCACGATCTCAAGTCCTCAGGCCTAATGACAGATGGCTTCCTCACTTTTGAGCTGGAACCTATGACTACATCTGGACAGAGTGAAGCAATCTAAGTAAAGACTCATGCGTAAGGATTAGGCTGACAACATAGTACTGAAAATAGGACACCATTTGTGTGGAAGTACAATGTCTAACTGTCTGGCCACCTTGCCTCCAAATTTGAATATTTGTGAATACATCTTTTTTAAAAATGACGATTACAGAAAGGCAGGTTTTTGCTGTTCTCAAATTTGTCTTGATTTTTGCCAATGGTATGAAATTTACTAAGATTTTATGACTAATTTTTCTTACTATTACTCAACTTCAGCTGATGTTCACAAAGTTGAAACATGAAAGCCTGAAAATGTCTGCCAACAACATAATGAGTGGGAATCTGTTCTCACACATCCATGCCTTTCTCTGCTGTGCGATGAACCACATCCTTGAGGATGTCCGTTTAGATTCACTAGTCTTGTTTGATTCTCTGCTGGAGGCCTTTCCGCATACCATGGTCCAGCAAACAGGAGATCTGCTGAAAAATTTGATCAACATGATCTCATCTCCTATCAGTATTGGAGTGAAGGGAGACAAAATAACCCAGCGTCTCAGTATGAATCCTGACAGTAAATTGCCTGTCATGAAATTTAGAGCTCGTGTTTTGCTCAGAGTAAAGCTCACTCTCCAGGTGATTAAAAAGATTGCTACTCACAGATTAAGTAAGGGGCGCTTAAAAGCTGACATTTTGTTATTATGGAGGTGTTATTATTTACTTGCTGTTGAATTCTTTTCCCCATATTCTAAAACTACGATTATTTAAATTTCCTCTTTGTGTGTTGAAGAAAGAAATTTTCTTTGCATTTGATTGAGCTATAATATTTTAGCCATTGTAATTGAGAAACGATAATAGTGAATTTCCATTGCCAAAGTTGTGAATGCTTTTATTATATTAGATGCACGCATTAAGGATCAATGGTTTGGGTTCCACTACACACTATTTGCCTTATTCAATTTATTCTTCTTGGACTTCTTCCTTCAGGTAGCCCTTTTGGAAGTCACTGAAGTAGATGTAAAAACTGCAGATAGCACACAGAGTGCAAGTGGATCACCATGGAGTCTTTTCTTTGATAGGAATTGTGAAGGAACAAAACAAAATACTCTTCTGGTATCTCAAGAGCGTGTTCGAAAGTTTGCCTTTATCCTCAAAGGGGCTGCGTGAGTTTTTAATGAAAAAGTCTTTTTTTGAAAATGATGACTTTCTTTGTGATTATTTGTTCAAAATTTAAAAATTGTTTGTTTCTTTCAGAGACTATCATTCCATGCATAAATTTGAGTTGCGATAATGTCAATATTTTAAAACATATTATAAAAACAGATCAAATCCTATTTACTTAACTTATGATCAGATAGTTTTGAGTGCATCAAGTTTGTTTAATTGCTGTATAAATGTCATCATTCATAATATTTTTAAAAATGTATTTACTTTTAGATTTTGTCGTATGAAATGATAATATACTGTCTGATACAGCTTACTGACATGCTAGTTAATATTATGGTCAATTTCATGCCATACATTGTCTTAGCCTTTTGATACAGACTATAAACCCATCTTTATCTTTATATCTGAATGTTAAAAATGTGAAGTATGGTCATCTATTACCATTATCCTCCAGATCGGACATGCAAGACTACATCATCAAGCCAAGCAGTTTGGAGGAATTTATAAAACTTTCCATCCCAATCATGTTACAATGTTGGAAAGAAGCAAGAGCTAGTGGACAGAATGACACATTATCAGGTTTTTATTTATACTGCATCTCCCAGGGGCTGATATCTCATAGAATACATTGGCATTGCAACTTCAGTTCACACTCATAAAACTGTACTGACTTTCTTCACCACAACTACTTCATCTTTTTCTCTTCTTCTTCTACTACTTTCTCTACAACAACAAATTGGGTTTTTTTTTTAATATAGAGGGGTATAGGACTAGGATGGTGTTAATAGAAACTACAGAGCTCTCTAATTGCAAAGAAATGATGAACAGCAAGAATGCATCCAGTGGTGATGACTTGAATATTGTGTTTTCATATTTTGGTATTAATAAACTATGAACATTTATCTATCCCATGTGTTTTAAATGTGCTTATTTTTTGTTACTGTTTAGGAAACTTGATATCATCAGATGCATTGGAGGTCATGTCATTAGTGGTCAGTGTTATAGAACTCTTGTTTTCCTTGAGTGCTACAGGCTGTGCCAAAGGTTATGGAAATCATTCAAAGTTGCAGATGGTAAATTTCTTTCAGATAGCATTATATTTCAGTAACACAGCACAAAATGTACATTAAAGTAATACTCACATTTTGACATTCAATCTTACTAAAATTGTCTCACTGTAAAAATATATGTTGCTAACATGTATTTACAAGTTTTTCGCTAATCAAAATGTTTAACTGAATTATTTTATTTAACTTTGATTCTAAGTTTCTTTAATGATAAGTTGTTGAGTGCTTTTGTGTTAAAAGTGGTGTGCATAGATTTAATCCGTAATATAATATTTCATTTCTCAATGAAGATTTTGGTGCACATGATTTATTTGCTTTGCATTTTACTCTCTCCCTAAAGATCCCTACATCCTTCCTGATAGAAAACTACGAGGCCTGTTTTAATCAAGATTTTATGAATCATTTTCCGTACTCTGCCCAAATTGAGGTCAAACATTCGAAAAAGAGGAAAATGAAGGGCAAAGTTCCAACAGATAATGCACCTACTCAGGTATGCAGTTCAATTGTTATCACATGCAGATGTTTGTTGAGTGAACAAATGAAATGCTGTGTGTATATTTAATTATGAGCCAATTAAATAATTTTTTATATTGCACACTTGTCTTGATTTATGGTGTAATGATTTTCCTGTACCTCTCGTCCTGTTTTGTTGTGCTGAATTATAGAATATAGAAATTGAAGACTCCAATATAGAAATTGAAGACTCCAATATAGAAATTGAAGACTCCAATATAGAAATTGAAGACTCCACTTTGTGTCTGGCAGACCCTCTTTGACAACGTTTATGAATTTTATACTGGTTAATGCTTTGCAGCACAATTTAATTCAATGTTTGTTTTTTCTGTTGTTTCATGAAATTTTTTATTTGTCCTATTAAGATTTATTTTGCCTTAGTGAGGGTCAACAATTTAATATTCTGGGTTTTTGAAAAATCCCCTTTCAGAGTTCCCTCGCAGCATTGAATCTGTGCATTTGTCATATTATGTCCAATCTTTGTACTGATGATTCATACACAAAGGAAAGACCTTGGCTCAGTAAGATACAACAATTTGTGATCAAAAGCTTCAATGCCTCTCCTTCAAGTGAACACTGTAGACTCCTCATACACATTTTGGACAATGTTTTCCAAAATCCATCACTACTGGGTAAGAATGTTATAGCCATCATGTGCCATCAATTGGGAGTAAATTTCATCTTGTATCTCTTTTGTTGTTATTATTTTCAAAACTTAAAAGTGTTGTTTTTTTTTAAATTCTCATTTTTCATGTAATCATTATAATTTGGTAGTTAAAAAGATAAATTAGCAATGCATGAACCTCTATTCTCACACATCACTTGTAACCCAACTGGTGGAGGGACTCTCTATACTCTCCCTCGATCAGTTGGATTACAAGTGATGTGTGAGAATAGAGGTTCATGCATTACTAACTTATTTCTTCAATTACCAAATTAAAATGATTACACTCTCAATACCTTACACAGACTCTAACTCTCCCTACTGTTCTCTCCTGTTCATATTGTCACTGAAAATAACAGACCATTTTAAAGTCAATTTCAGTCTGCTCTATATATTTTAATTTTTTTTTCAAATTATTGATATCATTTGAATGTACCTAGCTTTAAACGCTGGACATCATTTTCCAACTTGTATGGTTTGCATCTTTCAGCTTCAGTATTGTGTTATAATTTTTGTCTAAATCGAACCTTTACCTGCATATTTGTCACAGCTACAATTGAGTTTTGGTTGATTATTTCAGGGAATTTTGCATCTGCTTTCGAAGCTGCCTATAGATACTTTGCTATGTGCAAGGTAAAACATACCCAAAAGAGAGAATTGTTCAATCTTTTTTCCTCTCTTCTCATACAATGGGATGGCTGGAAAGAAAAGTCTTCAGATCACCAGTGAGTAATTTGATTTTAAAATTAATTCTGAAAAAGATAGTGGAGTGGTAGAAGTAAACGCTGGTTTTGTTTGAAAATGTCATTATTTTGAATGCAACTATTTACTTGAGTGCGTTGAGTTTGATTGACCGCACCAGTTACTATGATACTGTTTGAAAGCTTGAAGTTTAAGGTTGTAGAAGACAGAAGTGAAACGCAATGATGATAAGAGACATTTTTAGATCATTTCAGTGTGTCCCCATCAGTCAAATTTGTTTTTGTCAAATTATCAGAGAACAATTATTTGCTGACACTACATTCCACTTTGGTCTCCTAATCTGTCAAGCTTTAATCAAAGGAGGTCACAACAATTTGTACAGTCATTGTATCCCTGCTTTGATAGAATTGCGTTGTTGGAAAAATATCTTCAGAATTGCTTTCAACTTTCATTAGATATCTCGGTCACCATATGTTGATTTATTTTTCTCACAGATTTTCTGGTCGCTATTCTCATTCTGCAAAAATGGAAGGTGTTATAAGTAGCTTTGTTAAAAGCCTACCCAAACTATTGCTGCGAATCCCAAGAACTAACCCTGGAGATCTAGAGTGGATGAAAGATATCCTGTCCTGCATTTCATCCAGCTTGAATGACAATGGTATCCTCTCTATCAGTGAAGAAATTGGTCCCTGTCTGATCAATATCATAGGCAAGTTTTGTCACGTTAAAGTGATTTTAAAGGCTTATATTACTGTTTCATGTTGGCCAAACAGTGAACACGACTCGACGGTTGGTGTTGTCGAGCAACGTTTATCGAGGCTAGTAAATAGATGGGTCAAATACAATATGTATACATAATGAAATGTATTGGCTCACCGACACTTTGTCCTGCTTATCTTGTGGGACGTTAGATTCAGAGGTCACCTTGGTTGTTAGCAACGTTGTCCCTGTCCAAAACATTGTATTCACGCCTAACAGACTGCATGTGTATTTCGTTGCTTTCCCGGGGCAAATGTGCTACTGTAAGCGGTTAGAGCATGGTGATCATGAATAAGTGCATAAAAAATGCGCATTATTATTATTATTATTATTATTAATATGTTTGAAACCGTTTACTTGTTATTTATAGCATATCTCTGCTTCTCCCTTGTCCCCATTTTTCTTTGTAACCCCCCCACCCCCCACCCCCCCTCCCCTCTGTATTTAGTTTGGCAGTTTTTTTTTTACATTTCCCATTATTGTTTCATCAATTAAACGGTTGCCAATGTTTTGAATCGTTTTAGATTCGAAAATGCTTTGAAATGAATCAGACAGTTCAATCAATTTTAAATTTAGATTATTCCAGGTATACAGTACAGTATATACATAATGGAATAAAAGTGGATTGATAGTAATGGGGGGTTACTAACGATAAAAAGCATTTTCGGAACGAGAGCTCTCAAGTGGATTCAGTTACTATAAAAATTAATTTGAAGTGGATTGTTCATTTTTACTTTGACCATGATTATTGAAATGCACATTTTCACTATTTTTCACTTTTATCTTTTTAGACCCAGTCACTGGATTGCTTAGTATTGACAATGAGGAGGTGCAGCAGAGAGTTTTATCACTTCTTGCTTTAGGACAAGCTCTAAGTAAAGATCAGCTGAAGCAAATTTTATTGGCTGTCCGGCGACCAGCAATCAAGCCAGCTTTACCACATCGACAGTCACTCAGCCTAGCCTGCCAAGCTGTCACTTGCATCAGTCTTGGAATTCAGTACGCCCTCTTTCTTATTTCCTTCTTAATTTGTTGTAACAGTTTCAATAAAGCAAAACGTTCTTTGCACACTTCACTAAGAATTCAAACTAGTGGTGGCAAAAGACATTTGATAGATTTTTGATCTGTAAGACATTTAGCTTAAAAGTACAACAAAACATGCCAGAGATGCTATGTTATCACGTTAAGAATTGTCAAAAATATGTTTTACTAGTTGTTTTTTATTAAAATGTTACATGTCGAAAGCTTTTGTCATTTTATCAAATTTAACATTTCAGGAGAAACATCCCATTCTCTAGTCAAGTGGACTTTAACCAAATGACACAAGCCCAAAGTGATTGTTTGTCGGACTACTTGAAGTTTATGTTCTCCTTACTCATTGGTAACATTTCATTTTCTGCTTGATTTTTATTTTTAATGCAAAATATTTCATGTCATTTATTAAAATGTTTTCTTTTGACATGTACACCAACTGCTGTGCATAGGTCAGCCCATAATTATCTTATAAACATTTTGCTTCCACATATCTTCCATGTATTCACACTTACATCCGTTGTAGTGAATTGAATGATTTAAAACATGTCTTCCTTATAATTTTCTTTAGGTCTGAGTCGAGAAGAGCTGGAGACTTTGTTTCCTGCAGATGACAAGACATTGAGATCATGGAAAAGTGTTGACTACACCTTGGAACAAGAGCAGTGGAATCGACACATGGATATTGCCATTGTTAGTATTTATTTTAAGTCTTTGCTGTTGTTAATTCGGAAAGTCATTGGACTCTTAAGCTCATGTTCTTACTTTCATGAATGTCACAAATGAGAAGATTATCTTATCTGCCTAGGCGTCTTCCTTCCACCACTCAATAATATATCTCTATCCTATACCTTTTCCTGATTTCACAATTTTATTGGTCTGTCAGAATTCCATGGAAATCTTCGAGAAATAATAACTATGTCAACGCTGCGACTAAATTATACTTAGTCCAATTTGTATGGTTGAATACTTCCAGATAGTTTTAGTTTCAAAACTACATCATAATATTTTGCAAAGAAATCAATATTAATATTGAAATTTGGTTTCTTGCCTGACAACCCTGCTGTTTGTCAAACTCTTAAATAGTCTTATCAATCAACTGACATGCCTATCCTTATTTCAGTGAAAGTGAAGAATTGTTTAGGTGTGCCACCTATGAAGTATTTCAAAGTTTTGATTAGCTGAATATGAGATGGCTTGTTCCTACTTGGGATTGTTAAGAAGTAGTGATAATGTAATACTAATTTCCAATATTTAACAGATCTATTTGGAGCAGACCTTTTTTTAAAAGAGTGAAGTGACATCAATAAGCTTGTTATAATTATATTAATACTTCTAAAAAGGATTATAAACAAACACCCTTCAGTATAGGAATTGGAGATTATTTGTGATATGGCCTAATCTCAAGTCTACTTGAATAATGTCATTCAAATTGCCTTCCTCAACCTGTGATTTTGATTTTTACTAAGTCTTAACCTTAATCGTACATCGGGGGTAATTTTGTTACCCCAGGCCTTGCTTTTTTGCTTATAATTCGAATTTTTCTCTGAAATTTTCAGTAATCCTCAAATATTCACTTTTCCAAAGGGTTCTGCCCAAATGA
>JARFNW010129327.1:0-11612 GCA_031763155.1 Dirona albolineata | reverse complement strand
CTCTCTCGCTCGCTCTCTCTCTCTCTCTCTCTCTCTCTCTCTCTCTCTCTCTCTCTCTCTCTCTCTCTCACTCCCACACACCCACAAAAAAAAAGGTTTTCATCCGTTCATACTTACAAGGCATGAGAAGCTTGAAAGGTTGAATTGCCAGGGGAGATAACACTGGGTAGTGGTAGTTGATGTATCCATCCGACTTTCCGTCCAGCTTGATGTCGAAAATGACAGATGTCTTATGGAGACAGAGGAAGATTGAATAAGAAGAAGAAAAAAAATTGTCCCTGGTTCTTCATCACATCAATAATCCATTATTCATTATTTAACATCAAATTTCCAACCCACCTCCACCCCCCTCTCAAATCCCCCTACATCTCTGTTCAAACTTTTAAAATAATCAATGCCTGGACATGTCCTCCACCTTGGACGCCTGACGACATACATGTGGACCAATCAGATTGTCCACCACATTGATGGAAGGCTTGGAAGGGCCAACTCCAGAAATGGATGAGATGCCTTGGTATAATCC
Source organism: Dirona albolineata (assembly GCA_031763155.1). Taxonomy (NCBI): domain Eukaryota; kingdom Metazoa; phylum Mollusca; class Gastropoda; order Nudibranchia; family Dironidae; genus Dirona; species Dirona albolineata. The sequence goes on along the minus strand of JARFNW010129327.1, from coordinate 11,089 downwards.
ATCACCACTATATCATCAATTATGTTTTGATGTCATCATCATTTGCAATACTTACGCAACTCCATCGCAAACCCTCCATTGGTTTTTTCTTTTGCTCTATTGCTTTATCATTATTATATTTCTATACCATTATTATTTTCAATCCTAATGCAGCTCCATGGTAAACCATCACCTCTTTATTCTTCAAACATCAAAAGTGAAATTTGTTGTTCGTAAGACTACCATGTAATGTATTCATCATGCTCTTGGGGATGACCTGTCTCCTCCTCAGGCTATAAAAATTAAACGTCTTGATTCTTAGCCATACCAATAATCCACCCCCATCTCTGATCAAATCTTTACAAATAATCAAAGTCTGGATATATTTTTCTATACCTTGGATGCCTGGTGATGAACCATAATCAGGTTGTCCACCACATTGATGGCAAATCGCCCACTCATGTCCAGTTTTAGCACGTCTGTCTTACGAGCTGGACTTTCCCTGTGACATAATAACATTATACACACTTTATTTCATTTCAGAGAAGCAATTCTAACTGATTCAACTATGTCTCGTCATATAAAACATGACCTAAAAAAAACAAAAAATAATTTTGTACTTTTTTTCTCTGACTTGGGATTTGATATTCGGATAAGTCTACTTATTGTATATTTTCATTTTGCAGAAGTCATACTTCCCGTGACCAGATCTAAGAAGTCAGAATTTTGGACTATGGAGTAATTGGTATTATAATTATAAAAGATTATCTATTGAATTGAAGCCAGCGTAATTGTTGTTACGGACCAATAGCCACAGTCACAAAATGACACGCCTCATGTTTCCTACTCACTTATTTAGTTGGTAAAGCACAATTTCTGCTCCTGTTGATGCAATGGGTGAGTGTCGTAGGACGACAACGTAAAGGTGATTATATCTGTCATAAGGGAAAAAAAAGACAAAAGAAAATGTTTAAAAAAATATCATAATGAAAATTGAGCCTTTACAAATGATTGTTTTATTGATTATTTTAGACAGATTAAAAATCTTTAGGCAGGAAGTGTGGACTAAATCACATGAAAGCAATGGTGATTTAACATAAGGTTCCCTGAAATGAAACGGATAGAATCTCAATGCAATGGGTAAAAAAAGTGAGGCATCATCTGATTATAATAAAATTTATCTTTGAAAAAAACTTGCAAGCGACTCAAAGGGCACTGACCTTAATGAAAAGTTTACAACAGTTTTGGTTCAAACCCAAGACTTACATGATGGCCATGATGACGTCTCTGTCTAGCAGGGTTAGTTTCTGTGGCTTGGGCACAGTGGGCAGGTCCACTTCAAACTTGGGCACTCGTATCAACACCCCTGGCTGAGGATAGAAGGCGTGAAAACTGTCATAAAGATTACCATTAGTTGGACAGAAAGCATGATGAGTAGTCACAGTCACAGAGCCATGAATGAGGACAAATTCTTGATGTGAGATGTTTGATAGTCCTAATAATACAAAAAAATACAACGTATCTGGACAATATGGATAAGGTTGAATATGCATGGCAGAGCTGTTGATCTCTACTACTAATCTTATCAAAACACTGGAATCATGTCAAGACATCAAAATTAATATAATAACAATGGAACAACATGAAGAGACACAATGGCACAGTAGATAAGCGTTCTGACAGTAACACTGAAGGTATAGACATCAAAACCTATTGGAGGTATGTATTTCTGATAAAAACAGAATCAAAGGATGAGTAAATACAGAAAGCACTGGATTTAAGTTGGGTCAGAGAAACAATGTTTTCCTATGACTATAAGAGAGTTGGCATATAATTAGCATATATATAATTTATAATTATCATATAAAGCAAGCATATAATTCTCTATTATATAAAACGAAATGAGAAGTAAAATTGTAAATGGACTCAGGTGAGAGAAATGGCTTTATTGGCAATGGGCCTGGACCACTGACCTACTCAGCTGAGGCAATAAACAGGAGGCTTTGTGGCCGAGTTTTGTAGATAAAGAATCCACAGCATTTCAAACATTGCAAAGAGTAGGTCACACAAGACCTCTTGTCTTTGCAATATTCATAATCTAAAATAACATATCCTTTATGTCCCTCGACCCCTCCCCATAAATGCATCTATCTTCACTAGCAAGACGGCTATGACTGTCTAACACATATGAAAAAGAAGAAGAAGGATAACCAATCAACTCACCTTAAAGTAGAATGGATGTAGTGTGTTGCCGAGTGTACCGGATGACACCAACAAGACATTGTGGGTACCCTAGGATAGGGAAGTATAACAATTAAATTGACAGAGAATCTACCTTAAAAATTCAAACACATTGTTTTGAAATATTGTTTTCTCTATCATCTTTTAAGGTAGCAATTAAAAAAATGCTTTGAATAATGCATTAAAATAAAAAATTTGGGGAAATGGCCAAGTATACAACACAATACTATAGAATACTTCACATTAACATCTCAATATATACTCTTTACAAAATCACTTAATCTTGCAAAACATTGTGTTAAACATATTATATTAAGACACATAAAAACTGACAAATAGGTAGAGTAAAGCTTTAACATTTCTGAAAATGTTTGATTTTCTTATTAAGAGCCTGAAGGAAAATCTGTCTTTACAGCTCATAAAGGCAGGTGACACTCACAGCATGATGGCAAAAATCAAGAACTTTGAAAGATACTCACCAGCCAGACATACCAGTTGATGGGCAAGTTGACAGTCTTCAAACACTTCAAGCTGCGTTTTTCTGGTGTGACCTGTGTGTTCGAAAAGTATCAAAGAATGAGTTCATAACATCAAAAATGTCACAACACCATTGAATAATGGTAAAGTGAAAATACGCTTTGCTTTTTAATACAAAAGAACATTACCAGACGCCACACCTTCCATTGAGATATGCCATGGATTTTAATGAAGAAGGAACGTGAGTGTTTACCCCATCAGCCACACAAACTGACAAGGTTCAGCCTTCAACGCCAGGATTGAAAATAACTATCAGCAATATATTGAAGTGACATTCAGTCTTCATATCATTCTATTTCTTGAGACAAATAAAATGACTGTAAAGAGCAAATAGTATGACTGGCAGATCAAGTCAGGATATAAAACTACCAAGCTAGAAATTGTAAACAGGCAATAAAACTTACTTGAAAGTGTTCCAATCCTGAGTTTGTGATGAAAATAATCTCATTATGGGTACTCCATACAAAGCCTCTGATTTCTGTATTCTTGCCCTGATAAAAAGATGCGGAGGTAAGGTTTTGATAACATGTCATATTCCCAATGCAGTTCACATCACTGAGCTTATCATCAACATTTTGATTTAAAAGTCATGAAATAGGATTGAAAATACTACACAATAATCAAAGAATAGTACAAAATATCATTACTCTTGTACAAGAACAAATTGTGTAAGAAAGAGTTCTTTGTTCTGGTTGGTGTAAAGACAGGGATGCAACTGGGAAAATATATTTCTTTATCTTCTTTTTTCCCTTATCCAACCCTCCTTATTACCACATTGCAATGCAAGGGCCAGTTCCACGCTGACAAAAGATCAGATGACTACGTCTTTAACAGAATCCAAAGTAGGTGATTAACCCAATGCTTTAATTCCTTTAATCTTATTATTATAAATCTTCATTCTGAAAAACATGGCAGAGGGAAAAAAATCTAAATAAAATGAGATCTAAAAGCATGAACAAAGTCACAAGATGTAGGTGTGTCATTAAAACATTTACTAACTTTACAATATTGAGAGTACTCTTGTTGATCTGTACTGAGGTCGTCTTTAAAGTTCAGAAACTCCTGTTGTAATATATGAAGAAGTAAAAATGTAGTACATCTGCAAAATTATAATAATTATCATGTTTGTACTAATCATCCATCGGAAATGTTATCAATAATAATATTATGTAAATGTGGCATAACAGGAAATAACCTCTTTGACGACTGTTTGTTGTTTTAACAGTTGCAAAAAAATATATTATAACAGTGAGCAGAGTTCTATTTCTTTTTCAAAATCCATAATTCTAACAACTATTCTTATATACAATAAAGAAAAAAGGGAGGGGAATGGATAGTAATATTTAATCCTTTGAATGTATTCTACTTCTACATCAGGTGATGCAGGGTTTAAACCCTGTCCATGAAACAAGGACTTTGACGGTGTTTTTCATATCTTGGACTTTGGTGACTAATAAATAAGCTCACCATTCCCGCCAAATCTGGATAAAATAAGTTTGTTGTCCAAACTGGGAAGGTCTAAGCTCATAGAGTTGAAAAATTTCAATTTTATAAAAAATAATGACCTCCCTGGCTATGTGGAAATCAGTGATCCATATTTACGAGCTGAATATCTTTAAAGGACTGTATAGGTGTAATATAAATGATTGGGTTTCGGTCTTTCCTTGAATTCGCAGCAGGAATAAAGGGACATGACATAAATGGGACAAAAACCAATATACAACACTCCCTCAACAACGTACCACAGTCTTTAGAGAACGCTGGGCTGCAAGAACCCGCTTGTCCGGGGAAAATTTGATTGACATGATATCGCCTCTGTTTTCCATTCTGATAAAGAAGAAATGTTCAAAATGATTTTAAGGAAGCAGAAAATACACCTGAGGTATTTATTTTTAACGACCCTTCCTGACCCTCTGATAGAATGTAGGATAAAAGGCCATCCTAAGAAGCATGTGAATTGTTCCTCTCAGAAAAAGTTTTATAGATAGAGTATGATTCTCAGATAACACTCTCCTTAGCAATTGATAGGTTTCCTGCCAACGTGGACAGGCATTTTTTTTTTAAAAAAAGGTAACAAAAACTACTGAAATCTTCACAATTTTTTTTTCCATTTTCAAACATCAGAGAACATCAAAGCTTGAATAATCAATAAATAAAAATACACAACAACTCTGTTTACCTGAAGGAGGCCATGTTCTTTTCTTTTGGCCCTTTCATTACAACTCCCATTGCACCTCCAGAACGGACAGCAAACACCTAAAAAAGGTGCAATCATTACTTAGCAATGATAAACAAGGCAAAATTTCTATTCATATTTTGCTGTGATATTTACTATGACAACACAGATGAGCTAAGAGGGGGGGGGGAATAGAGGGGGGGGGGAAGAGAAAGGGGGGGGGGGCAGACATCACCAAAAATAGAACATTACACCTAAAGCAAACTATAAATGGCTACGGGTAAGAGGAGAAAATATTTAATGTATCTAATCTAAATAAGAAGGTGAGTTTGATAATAGCAAACATATGATGTACTTTTTTTAGTCTCAAAACTCCACAATGGATCTTAAACAAAGGCACTCTATTAAGTTTTCACTTACATGTTTGTTGGCATCATCAAAGAAAACATTGTTGGCTGTACACACAGGTTCAAATCTGATGGGGGTTTTACACAACCTTATATAATAATTGTCATCCTCCATGATCTCTTCAGTTCCTCAATATTAACAGTTTATCTATTTTTGGAATGAAACAAAATAAAGTAGTAAAGTAATGCAGTGTCACAGAACAATAAACAAGAGAAGGAAAGTGAATATTGATGAAAAACAAAGGGCAACATTGTTTTGCAGATCATAAAATTCAACCCCTTTTGGTTTATTTACTTGAAGAGAAAAAGACAAAAGCACAATACGACTATTAAGCAAATGAGAGAGATTTAAGCATGTTGAATTTTTCCCTAGGTGTGTATCCTTTCCAAATCTTTTAATAGCACATTTCAATTACAATAGCAGAAAAAGCATTATAATATAAAAATTGACCATACCACTAGTATGCAAAATCTTCCAATCTTTGTCAGGCATGAAAATAAAATGTAATTAAGGCAACAGATTTCATGATCGTCTCTTGGTGCTCAAAAGTTAAATTTTCTTGGAAACGATGGATCTGTCAAACATTTTCAAACAAGATATATCCATTTCTGTATCTATGATCAACAAACAATAGAGGCTTTGCAAAGCTATGGTATGGTCAATTGGCCTTCCAAATGTATATATAATGCATTTTAAAGGACTAAAGATGTAAAGACAAACAATCCTAATAAATCCAGTCATTAAAAGTTTATAAAATTAGTTTATAATTATAACATGAAAATAAAACATATGAAGTGAAGTGACATGATCAGTTTGGTATCAATAATTTGAATTGAATTTGTGGGCAGTCTGGCCAAGGCCAAGGGATCAGGGCATTGAATTTGTACGAGAGTCACAAGACTAGACTAGAGGTATTGCTTTTCACTCCTAGCTGACCCACTATTTACCTTTTTAACTTTAACAAAATACCCCAGTTTATGTAGTCGACGGGTAGTCTCAATTCAATTCACATTAATTCATTTTGCATATATATATACAATATACACATAAAAAAGGAAGCAATAAAAGTGCTTACACTTATTTCTATATATGGTGTTCTAAATATAAAAAATCTAACACACATATATTTCTATAAATCTTGTTTAAAACACAATATTATGTTATTATGTGATGTATAACTTATACTATAAGTATAATTCATTAAATTAAGAAAATCATATAAATATTATATTATAATATAACATATTTAATTAAGTCTACTTTGGTATAAAAATGGTATGGTCATGCCATGGTATAATTTATAATACATTTTCATTGAAGACTTAACTGAAGACACTTTGATTTGATGTTGATCTCTAACTGACCATCCGTTCGTTTGTTTGCCATCAAACCTGAGTTCAAAAGAGGCGAACAAGTTCGCTGAGTTCAAACTTGCCCACCTCTGCCTCTACTAACTAGTAGACCAGTCCGGTGGTCAAATTAATATAGAAATAAAAGGCAAAGACAAAGAAGGAGGATGAGGAATGAGGCAAGAAACTATTTATATTTATTATATTGTAGTTGTTGTAGTAATTAGTAAATAAGTATAATAATAATAGGGCCAAGAGCTTAAATGAATGCTAAGTTTCAATATGATATCAAACCTCCATACTTTGATCAATACTAACTTTCATTCGTCTGTCATTAAGTACATATTTAGCCGAATGGTTTGTCTGATCTCTCAACAGACAAATTCAGACGGACAGAGATAGGTGGTGATGGTAGGTGAAGGAAACGATTTGCTCACATCTACTTTCGTTATCGTTCTCACGTGACGGCAACAAATAGCACTGAACCATACCACTTACTCAACTAAACAAAGATGGGAATCTGCTTTAAAACAATATAAAAGTAAAGGAGTAGCTTTTTGTACATCAGCTCATCATGAAATATAATTCTGAATGATAAGAAATATGATAAAAGGACGGCGAGAGGACGAATAATCGCTAAAACTGTTGTATTTTCTTCATGTAACATTTGGTGCTGAGAGTTTCCTGACGAACACAGGCTGACTAAGAAGAAAGTGGAAAACAACGACAACAATGGCGGAAGGGTGAGATATCTATGGGTTTTAATTTGTTTTCTCTCACTCTTTTCATTGTTTTTCTGTATATTGTGAGGGTGTATCCGCCACAAGTGTATTCCGAAATGCACAAGATTATGTACATCTTCAGAGTAACTATTTAATTGATAGGGCAAGACCTAGTATACTGGGCATGATTCGTCGACTTCGTCTTTATTCTTCATTTTTCACTGGCCTAGTGACCAGTGTCTGACTTAACTGACTAGTGGGTAGACTGGAACTTACTCTTACTCTCGTTGAGTGACTGAACTTTGACTGTCATGATTCATGATGCAACGGGGTGTTTCTGTTTCAGGCTGTAAAATGCAATACAGTAAATGTGATAGGGCCTAATGGCAATGGTTTCTCAGAAACCACTTGACTTGGTTGGTGGTCAAGTTGATGGAAGTGGAAGCCAGTGGCTGAGTCAACTGAGTGACAATGCACTTCACCGTACTAGTACTCTTGTACTTTACTGTCTGTATACTGTATGAATGAGGTGAGAGTGGGTGTGTGAGTGTGAGGATTCTTGTGTAATTTGAATTATTTAGTTTTAGCATTGCTATTTCAATATTTGCGATTTGTTGTGTTGATGATTTCTTGTCATGTTATTAAACCTCTGCCCTGGCTGCCCAGTACAAAAATTTCAATGTGTGTTCAAACACAAAGTTCCCGGTCATAGCTTGATTTGTTGGTCCCAATTTCGAATGATAATGCTTCTACTTCTATCTAGTACATTTATCTCATTTATGGCTGAAACCCCATAATAATATTAATAAATAACTAATTTTCTGAAAGTAAGGGCAAGGGGGTTTCATAGGAATGATAATGATATTATGGAAAGAGATTTGGATTTTTCAAAGAATAGAGTTCACTTTTTGTAGGTAATAATAATGGGGCAAAAATAACAGACCGGAATAGAACTGACCTTGCAACAACAAAATCCCCCAAAAATAGAAAAATATTTTTAGGGGTTAGACACCAGTAATGACTGTTTTTTTATATGAAAGTGAAAGTAATAAAATATAAGCAACACAAAAGTTATCAATAAAATTCTAAGAACATTATATTGATCAAGCAGCCCTGTACTGTTGATTAAAAGTCAATAAAATATGACACAGGTTAAGTTTTAAAATGCCCCAAAGAAATTTATAATAAAAAAAAGAAGAAAACAGATGAACATTTTGAAGCTTTCACTTGGCGTGCTGTAATTTGTAATGTGTTCTCTTCACTTGCCACTTTGAAAATTTATTTTAGATTATGTATGTCTTGCAGGACCAGTGAGGACAATAGCTGGGAGAGCTGGCTTGGTGGATGGGTCCAGTCTGCTAAAGAAAAGGTATTTTGGAGACAATTTTTTACAGGAACAATTCTTTTAAAACTCATTGGTTATATTTATTATATTGATTTGTTGAATATATTTTAAATATTTACAATTTTATACTCATATTTTTGTTGTTGCTTGTATTAACATTTGAATTAGTATTATATTGTCATTTTAATTGCATGATTACAATCGTTGATATTTGTAGTGATTAAAAAGTATCATTTGTGTCTATATTGCTTATATTTTTAAAATTTTTATTCATTCCAGTCCAGTACAGCATTGGAGTTTGTGAAAAAGGACTTGGCAGAATTTTCTACTACTTTACAAAAGGAAACTGAAAAAGCAATTGAGAAGACAAGCTCATCTTTAACAGTATGTAAAGAAGAAAAATATTATATATTGAGAATGTGAAACGATTCATAGTTTTGTATCTGGTCTTAATGTGAGAAAGAAGTGGTGGAAAAAAATTTAGAATTCATTGCCCAAACAATGTAAAATCTACACATGATGAATGTTATTTTTTTCTTGCTAAGTTCTCATTAGTTATTTATTATATGATTATGTTATTATTCTTTTTTCATTGTTTTTTGTTTATTTATTTGGGGTTTTTATATATATAAATAAATACAATTGTCTATAATAATTTTCAGAGAGAAAACACAGAACAAGCCACTACCAAAGTGAGGGCTGGGATTTCTTCCTTTCTAGGAAATATATCCAAAGCCTTGGTCATTCCTCCCTCCGATGATTATGTTCCAGTCAGAGTATCGGCAGATGGAACCACCCTGTATGATAGAGGAAAGGTAATATTCCCAGTCATACTCCTCTTCTCGTAGCTAGCAATGACCATAGAAATAATACAGGCTATGTATGGCGATAGGGAGAAAAAAATTAAAATATATAACTTAAGTTTTCTCTGTACTTATCTTTCTGAGTGGAATTATGGTGAACCGGAATCCTACTCTACAGATAGACCTAAAATCAATGGAGCAAGAAAGAGCAATCCTGTTTCATAGATAACTGTTTCAGCGCAATATCAAGGATTGCAATATTGATAGAGAATGCAAACCATCATCATTGTATTAATAATAATGAAGCATGTCATATGGCTCGTCACAGAGAAGCATAGTTGCCAATCAGGCTAGTTTTAGTTTTATGCTATACTGATAACCTGATAATACTGATAAAAATTAATGCATGTTCAAACTGCATTGATATTCTGAAGGCAAAGGAATTTAGATAATCGGAATTTGCCCTGCAAATATGTCATTGTTAAACCCACCTTGGAGGTGAAGTATCCAAGTTCTCATTATGAACAAATGTATTTTTCTTCTCTTTGGTTTCACGATTGCTGTGATTTTTTAAATAACAATTTGCAAGAGTCTGGAAAAAAAACTGACATCCATTTTTCGAAGTCTGCAACTCTTCCTCTCCTGGGGTCTTCTTACTCTTGTTTATTTCTTTGATGCTTGACAGAGGCCTATGGTCAAAACGTCTCTATTTTACTCTGTCAACCAGTTGAAGCTAATGTACTCAATATTTTCACTCAGGTCAACATTGCTTTTTTATTTCCTATCCCCAGGCCCGCCTCCATGCAATTCAGCTGGATGCCAGCACATATGTGGATCCTCCTCGGGGCTCAGCCGAGCAATTTGAAATGTGGTTAGATAGTTTTGACATGGACTTGCACAAAGGGGAAATCTCTGAAATCCTTGTGTCGAAGGTGGAGGTCCGGGCCTTGTACACAAAACTGGTGAGTGAAAGGGAAAGTATATTTTTAGATGTGTTTTTTTGTGAAACATGGAGAAAAAGTTTTTACTCCACTAATCCACCCAAGAATCTTTCCGCTATAACTTGTAATCACTTGGGAATACTAGTCATGTGTGAGGTGATGAGTGATATTTGTCATATACACCCTGCAGAACTTAGCATATGGCCCTGCCCTGCTTTCTGTGATATAAAGGAGACTCTATAAACAAACTAGGATGAGTATGGTGCTCATTTTTTATTATAAATTTAATTGGAAACTATTAAAGAGATAGCACTTGTAATATTTGTTTGCCATCTGTTCCCTTTAGTACTGTGATTACACAGTGTATGGACCAGCTCTGTGTCTGGCCGAGGACAGTGTACAAGGCAGACCCAGCTAAATCATATTCAGGTTAAGTGCCCCACTAGTACACATGACCTGATACAGAGCTGGAAAATCTATGGATCAAGATTTTTAAGGCAAGCAGGAGATCAGCTCACTGTGCCAATAAACCTTGTTTGGTACAAGAAGCAATACACTGTTCAATATTACTCATATCTGGACCAGACA
>JARFNW010129316.1:0-11614 GCA_031763155.1 Dirona albolineata | reverse complement strand
TTTTGAGATGGCTTTCATTTTCATGGATGATCATCCAAGCTCATCAGATACATTCTCTCTGTGTTTTGTCTATCTCATCTTTTACGTACTAGTAAAAACAGCCATAATCTTTCAACACTTTGAGAGCATACTTTGACCTCCAACTGTATTAACAAAATTTGGGTGAATGATAGTATGAACAAAGATGTTAAAAAAACGTGATTTTTATGTTTTCTTTTACTTAAAAGATAGGATTTTCCCTTTCCAAAGTATAATTTCCTCAGTCCTGTGTATTGCTTATGTTGGACTTGCTCAGAGGGTTTGAAACATGAAACACCTGTCTACTTCATCAGTGGTTATCGTTTAGATATTGCATAGCAGTTTTTCTTTTAATTTCTTTCCCCGTTATTTTATTGGTGAATTAGTGACTTGCATGATTTCCTCTTGTCTGGATAGACACTGGTCATATTTTACCATCTGATCTCTTATGGTCAGCGTGGAAAGGGATTGGTGTCATATTAAATACTTCTGGTGTTTTGAGATGGCTTTCATTTTCATGGATGATCATCCAAGCTCATCAGATACATTCTCTCTGTGTTTTGTCTATCTCACCTCTCTACCCATATGCATTAACTTAATAGTAGGAACTCCCATACTCTTTCCATACAAAAGCTTTGACCTCCAACTGTATGAAAAAAGATTGGGTGATTGACAGTACAGTATGAGTACAGGTGTTTAAAAACTTCCTTTCGCAGATGTTGTAAATATTGTTGAATTGTATTGAACTCAATAAATTTCTAATTGTCTTTACGTTCACAGGCCCAATAGTCGAGATGGAAGCCGTGATGGGGATAGAAGAGGGGGTGATAGAGGTAAGTAGGCTTCGTCACGTCTCTTTGCTCCATTGTAATATTAATTCATTTTCACAACCACAATGGCATGTAAACTCACTCCTAGCACTCCCATGTTTTTGGATGGGTCATTTCCAGGTCTGATTTGTAAAGATGATATTCACTGTTAAATGTTTAATCACATTGGCATTAGCAAAAATGAGTCAGTTCCATCGTCGGTTTTTATCAAAGCTCGCATTCCCTCATTTTTAAAACTTTCTACTTCCAGGCGGTGGCTTTGAATCCCGAGGTGGGGACTTTGACAGGAGGTAAGTTTTCTTTTTTATTTATTTTTATTTTTATATATTATATTTCCCACACATCAGGGAACAGCAAAAAAAGCTTCCCGGTCTCGAAAATATAAGGGAAAATGGAATTTTAGGAGATAATATCAGGGAACTCGGAACTTCGACATGAATTAATTATCCGCCGACAATTGCAAATACTTTTTTGGACGACATGGTCACAATATTATGTGAGATTATTTTCGTTTTCGTTACCGTGTCCCTTATTAAAATATTGAGACCGTCTATCAGTGCAATACTCGGAATACCCACTTCGACACCGATCCGACTCTAGTGGTGAGCGTGTGTATCACTTGTAAACAAATTAGACGGCTAGACTTCGAAACGCTCGATGTTGAACAAAACTACAGACTTTTTTCGGCCCGTCACCTTTCCTGTTATGAAATCTAACCGTACTGTTGTCGAATGACTTCTGAAATCACATGATTTGTTTAATTTTAGCCATATTGTTTTGCACAATCGAGATAGATCGAATCGTGCCCCGCCCGTAACGTAGCTACACATTTGCAGTTCCGACATGATCACGATAGGTACTCTAGTAGTTGCTAGGCCAGTCCCCGATTTGCGGACAAACAAGCAGCGAAACATTTTTTTAAAGGGAAAATTATTGTCCAAATACAGATACCGACTATGAAAGTTGATTCACAAAGAGAAGATTACTTTCTTCAATATTTTTTCTTCCTTCCCTGTCCTCATTCTACTATCACAGTCACAACTACTACCACTGTGTTAAACGTTATGTCACCATAGATTCCACCACGTGCATAGACACAATAAATACAACCATTTTCAACAGACCCACCACTCATACTCATACAGATTTAATTTCTAATATTAATGTATTTTACTGCTTTTGGCATATTTTCGGATATTTTACCACCAGATGCAGATATTCTTTACATTAAAATTAATTTTTGTCTCAAAACTTTAAAAAAATGTAAAAAAATTCCTATTCAATTGCGTGGAACACAAAGCGTGAGCTAATACATTATATTTTGGATATCTAAGACATATATATAAGTTGATTTTTCATAAAAATTTGTTTTTACATGAAAGCATTTTTGTGAAGGCACAGATTGATTCCACCAAAGTCAGATTTTTAAAATCAGGATAACGCAGATTTAAAAAAAAAGATTAAAGTGTGTGGCATGTCTGCCACATCTACAATCATCACCACAATCACAACTACCATCACTCCTCCACTGCCACAACCACAATCCCTCCCTTCCATTACATCGACCACTGTTGCTGTCACAACTACCATCATCACCACCACAATGACTACCATCACCAATAATACCACAATTACTTATATGCCACCACCACAACCATCAATATCACAACCACCACCGCAACATCACTCACAATCACCAACACCTCAAGTACCACAGCCACACCAACAAAATCTTGTTATCCACTACCACCACCACCACCACCACTGATACCACCACAACCACCAATTCTACAACTACAATCAACACCAAAATCAGCCCCACCATTACAACCACCACAACCACATGGAAAGTGCCACCGCCACCATCACCACCTCCACTACTACTACCACCACCAGAGCCCCCACCAAAATCCACGACTACCTTCACAACTAAACTACTACCACCAAAATCACCTCCACCAAGCACCGCCGCGACAAAAAAAAATTACTTTATCACAAGCGCCACCTCCATCATTTCTACTACCAGTATTGCATCAACCCCTACCATGACCACCACAACTACCATACCCACCACAACCACCTAAAAAATCAATACAACCACTAAGCCTCTACGAATAGAACCACCACCAGCTCTATACCATATGTAATCATTTTGATACAAATGTTAGGATAATGTCATTTCTGCAATGGTCGTATTCACTACTGCTCCACCACCACTACCACCTCAACTGCTACCACAGCTACCAAAATCACCTATACCATCACAACTGCCGCCAAAAATTCCGTCACTACTATCACCACCGCAACCAGTATCACCACTACCACAACTACCGTCAGCACCACCACAACTACTGTCACCGCCATATCACAACCATCACAAAAACTACCAGCACCACAACCACTACAGTTTTTTTCAAACAAATCAATTTGCCTTAGATGTGTATCCCTGTTTGATACACACCTTAATACATACTTAAAACATTTTAAACCTGTTCAAACTGAGTTACCTATATGGCCGTGCAGCACGCTGGAGAGAAAAAATAAATTCCAGAATATGAACATTTTGGCATCAGGGAAAATCAGGGAACAGAAATGTTAGAATTGTGTGGGGACCCTGTATATATATAACACATGTCGCTGCTTGTCAGATTTTGATAACTTTCCCAACCATGAACTTCTACCCAATGTCTATGTTTCAATCTTAATGCCCATGGAAATTTTTAAGTGCTGATGGAATCTGCCAACATTTATTCTAGGGTTGGCGGCCATATTTTATGGTAGTTAATATTTTTTCTTTTCTCTCTTCCCCATTATCTTTAGGCCAAGCAGTCGAGATGGAAGTCAAGGTAAGATTTTAGTTTGAAGAAATAGTTTTACTAGACTTGTCTATTGAAACTAGTTTTAAATTTTCTTGACTTGAAATTATTTCCTATTTATGGTGTGGCCCACTGTGCTGAACCCATTACTTGACTTTGTGCCCGCTTGCGTCCAGTGAAAAGTACCTCGCGTATTGCTGATGTGCCCGAATGCGCTCGTTGCAAAGCTGAATAGCTAGGGTTGTTTTGGAACTCATTTTGGGGCGGAAACAGGTTGGCTATGTCTACTTCCGTTTATACCGGATGTATAGAACGAAGGAAAGTGAAAGGAGACCGCATCGAAAAAGAGCGTATAGAAGGCTTTCAGCGATTTTTTGAAAACAGCTGATTTTTTTTAGTGAATGTAGACAAGTTACCAGTCAACACGACATCTGAATTTATAAATTGTGTATGTAATAGGCAGCCTTTAATGGATTTGATAAATTGTGTATGTTATGGGCAGCCTTTAATGGATTTGATAAATTGTGTATGTAATTAATGGATTTGATAAATTGTGTATGTTATGGGCAGCCTTTAATGGATTTGATAAATTGTGTATGTAATGGGCAGCCTGTAATGGATTTGATAAATTGTGTATATAATGGGCAGCCTGTAATGGATTCAGATGATAATTATTATATTCTGGTGATGTATCTGACATTTACATTAGTTATGAAGATGAAAAAATGTCAGTGAGATGAGTCTAGACATTGCTTAATTTCCCCCCGCTTATCAATGTACAACACATACATGTTGCCTATCAAATTAAAGAGAAATTATTTCTGAATTTGTTGGTGCCTTTTAAGTTGAAGTAGTTTGAAAAGTGACGTCAACATAATTTTTTTTCTGGTAGCATATCTTATTTTTGACAGTGTTACGTCCCTTTGCTTGACAAAAAGGAGGATGTTGACCTAGTTAGCTCTGTCAAGTAATGGGTTAATCACAACTTCCCCGGTGGAAGCACTGGTTTTTGTTCTCAAGACCGATCCCACATTGCGGCGCTGCTCTGCGGCTGACGTCTGGGTTATTCCGGCCTACCCTCGGAATAGACCCAAAAGACAAATTTCCCCCTGGGATGAATAAAGGGAATTTTATTTTTTTATTTATTGATTGGGCCAAGACTTGACCACAACTTAAGGTTTTATATCTAATAAAGGCAAATTGGTTATTTTTCAGAGCATCGATCTGATGGCCCCAGAGAACGTCCAGTATTGAAACTGCAGCCAAGGAGTAAACCAGCGGAAAACAAAGAAAACAAACCCACGGAAGGTGGCCAGAGAGCTGCTTCTATTTTTGGCTCTGCCAAACCTGTTGATACATATGCAAAAGAGAGAGAGATTGAGGAGAAGCTGAGGAAGAGGGACGTGGAGAGGTGAGTTGAGAGGCTGTTATTTTGTTTGTTTTAGTTTTTTTAATAATTGCTAGCCAACTGGCATGGATTGAAAAAGTAAGTTGAAGTTTAACTGAGGGAGATGAACTTGTTGGGTTTGATAAAGTCAACAAGACCACCGTGGGTGATTACCATGAAGATGGATGAACAATGAGGCGTGTAGAGATACATGAAGATGGATGAACAATGAGGCGTGTAGAGATACATGAAGATGGATGAACAATGAGGCATGTAGAGATACATGAAGATGGATGAACAATGAGGCATGTAGAGATACATGAAGATGGATGAACAATGAGGCGTGTAGAGATACATGAAGATGGATGAACAATGAGGTGTGTAGAGATACATGAAGATGGATGAACAATGAGGCATGTAGAGATACATTTATGGAGCATTTTTACAAAACATATATATGGTATCAACAAAAGAAGGTCGGAAAATTGTGATATTTTGTATAGATATTTTTATTCTGTATTTTTACTTGGCGTAGTTCTAAGATACTAATCCTTCTGTTACATGGTTTCTTTTTTTTTCCAAGGCAAAATTTCTAAGGTATATTTATTTGTTTTGCAGAGAAGACCCCAGAAGGAGAGATGATGACTCATCAAGCAAGCCACGGCAATTGGACGAAGGATCAGGTAATTTGTTTGTTTTGGGTTATGTCATCCTGACTCATATTTTGTTGAATATTGAATTTTTACAAGTTTTTGTTTTGTTTTCCCTACTTCAGCTGCAACTTCATTATAAAGTATCAGCATTAATTTAATGATAATATGTGTATGATACTGTTACATAATATGTATATGGATAGTGTTTTTGTGTTGGCATTTGTTTGCAAGTTGTATGCATTGTATGGTCCTTTTTTCACACTTTTTTTCCCCCTCCATATATTCTAATGGCATGAAGAGTGTCAGTACTGACAGGAATGTTTTTGTTTGGAGGCTATGTATGAGATATTTTTATAACATAGACTTGTCCTATGTTATTATTTGTAATTATTTAATTGATGGTATTTCTTTGATTCATGCTGCGTGGTCCAGACCGCAGACGGAAAAGTAGCAGTTCTAGTGGCGGTGAATGGTCAAGAAATGTCTTACCCGTACAAAAGCCCTATGGTCATTGAATTTTTATTGTTGTTAATTTTAGATTTAAGATTTCCTGCCCTCCCATTTATTAAAGATTATCATTTTCTGTTTTTGTTTTTGGTTCCGGAAGTATTCGCTTCTCTTGAAGTTCATTGTGCTTTTGTTTTCTAGGATCTACTCCAAGCATTTATAAAGTGATTATTTTTGTTTTCCCCTGATGACACCTATCAATACTACTACTTTTTTATTTTTGTTTAATGACTAAGACTTGTTGCTATAATTTTATTTCATACTTTGGTTAAAAAAAAACCATTTGATTGAATTCAAGCTTCAAGCTAGTGCTAACTTTTCAGTGAAAGGTTTTACATGGACACCCAGTTGATTTTTCTGTTTTGCTGATTTCATTCCCCCCCCCCCCCCCCCCCCCCCAATCAAATGGTTTGCTTTGGCACATGCAGTAGATTGTTCCCCAAAACCCTTTTCTCCTGTTGTATGTTTATAATTTACCTTGCCCCCTTGAATAAGGTTTCTTTTCATTATGAAGTTTTTATCATTTCATTTTCATTGATTTTGTTCTTAGAGCAGTAGACATTGATCTCTTTAAAAAAAAATTGTTTGTCGAGCCCCTTGGTTACTATTTATTTCTCCAGTTAGTGTCAAATTGAGATAATTTCCATGTTTTATTTTTGCTTGAGATATTGATATATTTTGTTTGAATGCCTATTAAGATGCATGCTTTACTGTCTTGGTGTTTGTGTTTATCTGAGGATTCTGGTGTTAGTGGTTATTTAATGAACGAAAAATCTAAAAAAACAGCCACTTTAGAATATAACATGTTTATTTCTCATTCTCAAAGGCCAAAGGTGATTTAGATTTAAATGGTTTCCTTTGTGCAACTTTTTTCCCTCTTTGCTGCTTACATTATGCTTCAAGCTTCTATGGTCCATGTTTGAACTGCTAATGTATCAAAACTATCTATACAAAAATTGTAAGGGTCATTTTGCAGACACTGCCAACCAATCCCAAGAAACCAGGGAAAGTTGGTTTTGGAATGGCTATCCCTTTTGTTGTTTTTCTATTCAAATTGCTAGTATTTTATGAAGATTGTCTTGTTTTCATTGCAATGTCCCCAGGCATGATATACTAGAGCTAGAAGACCCTCATTAAATGTAGACGTTTAGTTGTTGGATCCAAACTATTTCAAACTCAGTATTCATTAATATAATATATTACTTCTCTTCTCCTTCCATCAATTCACAATGCCAGTCGGCCGAAGCAGAAGAGACAGCCAAAGCTCAAAGACATCGGAAGACAACGCTCCCTCTGAAAACCCCCGATCTCCGACATCCCCTAAATCAGTAGATCTACAACAGCCCAAGATGGTTCCCGCCCCGCCACCTAAAGAAAATGCCTGGGCCAGAAAACGAGACCCTGTGACAACACCCCCAGCTGGTGGGCAGGACAGTTCCAACAACTCTTCTTCAGCCAGGAGGGATGAATGGCAAAAGGTTTGTGGCTGGTGTCAGAAATGACATGGATATCTTACTTACCTTATTTGGCACAGGTTGGGTGTCAGTGTCAATACGGTTCTCTTCTCTAATCTTGTCATGTTGCCATTTACCAGTCCTGTATGATGTCATTACAAGCTGACTACCACAACAGAGACAGACTTATTGTTAGGTCAGGGTGTCAGGTCTGTTCTTTATTTTGTTCTCTTACCAAAGCATCAACTCACCCAATTTTGCCTAAAAACTATCTGAGACTTTTTGCCTTTGATAGAATCATGAGTGGTACATGTACTCAACCACTGTTTCTACAGTTTCCCAGCACTCTGTTATATATTATGGACTTAGGGAAGTGTTTTTACAGTTTCCCAGCACTCTTATATATTATGGACTTAGGGAAGAAAATAGCTCACATGTAGTATGAATATTTGTCAGTTTAGAATGCATTGGATGTCAGAAACATTTTGGGAATAGTGAAAAAGCTAGTTGTCCTGTTCTGGATTACTGTCCTTGATAGACATCTTTGGTATTGATAACAAAATAAAATATAACATTGTTCTTTCCTTACACTTACTGTCCTTGATAGTCATCTTTGTATGAGTTGGTGAGTAAGCTGTAGGTTTTGGTTCTCTGGTTTTGTTTTTCTCTGTTTTTTTTGGGGTGGTATTATAGGGTCTATTAAATAGAGAGCATTGGGGAAGTTATATTTATTTCTAGAATATTTGATATTCACAAAGCTATCGTGTCGCATCAGTTTAAAAAAAAAACCCAAACCAGTTCCCTTTAGAACAACTGTGTTGATGTCGTCCTCCATTAACATAGATTATATCACAAGGGAATATCAACCAAATCTTGCCTAAAAACTCTATCTGGACTCCTTGTCTTTGATAGAATCCTGGGGCAAGGTACATACATCACTTTTAGATATGAGGGCGCTTACACAAATTCTGTTTGTTTTCATTTCATTTTTATATTTTACCCATGTAGTCTTACGATTTCTCAACACAGTCTGACCATTATTGTGTTGTCATACCTTCTCTCCATCCATGATGTAAAGATATATTCAAAATCCATGTCTTTGTTACTTTGGGCTGGTTGTTATTTTTGTTATTGACCTTTTTGCGATTTTTTTTTCCAGATAATAATTTCATGTCATTTTTTCACCTTACGATGTGCCTTACGAATAATTTCTATTCCCATCAGCCTCCAGCAGCCGGTAGAGGAGGCCCTTCAAATCGTCCCAGTGAACACAACAGAGATGGTGATCGTCGACCAGGACCCAGATCTAATGGAGGTAGAGAGATATGATGTAGATTTTAGTTTGCGCAGCTGCTAAAATTTTCCGAAGTTATGGAGCTGTTCCATATTGTTGCTCCTGGGGTGTTGGTTGGTTTTCGGCTTTGGAATTCAAATTTTCTTGCAATCAGGGATGTCAGTTTGCAGATTTTTGTAGGATTTCCGATTTTTTGACTGTCAGCAAATTTCTGATTTTGGACACTCAGAAGGCTGATTTTCAGTAGTGTCAGCGGGAATCGGGAAAAATTAAATAATAGCCTACATAGTTTTTATATAACTTAAAAAAAATAATAGCACAAAACATTGATTTATGTTGAATAATTTTGGCCCATGTAACGCAACAGTTATGAACGCGGCGAATTTCGGTTCGAGAACGCGCAATTTTCCTACTTTTTCATGAAAGCTCACTGACATCCCTGTGCAATATTATTTATAGATGAAATGCCATAGATAGAGATGATCCATCAGTCTAGATATGATCCCTTAATTTGTCTTTGCCCTTCAACCATAAGTCGTCATTCCACAGCAATAGGCATCTGTCTGTAAAGATCACAGAGGCACAGACACTGCTATCTGTTGCATTGACATCGTGGCGTAGCGATAGCTGCCATAATTTTAGTGAACGATTATTTTTTAAATGTTTTTTTGGAATGGTATTTGCTAGAATTGGGTCCAAGATTATTTAGTGTCCTTGGTTTTTGGCAAAATTAGCCTAATTTCAGTTTTCTCGACATTGTAGTTTGTTAGGTTGCACAGAGATGTTTCATATTTTTGCTTTTTTTTAACTTGGCACTTGTGTTTGTTTAGTCACAATTTGTGTTTGTGTGAAACAAGATGTTTTTATCTTATTTTTAGTCACATTGTGGCAGGATAACTAGAATTTTATGATGATGCTAAATGTTTTTAAAAAGGTGACAAAATTACTGGTACTGATCTCAGAAATACATGAAGCTGACTTTTTAAAATGAATGTTACTTTGATGGACAGGAATTACAAACGTCATCAAATTTTGATAACCGTTTTTCTTATGATGATTTGCCCTCAAAATGTATAATGCAAGCAAATTCCTGACATAGAGATTTGATCTAATCTTGATGATCAGCCTCATCTTGATTGGATTTTAACTGTTCCCATCTATGTGGTTTGGTTACTTTTGTTTGTTTGTTTGTCACAGAAAAGTTAAAATCAAATGTTTTGTCAGTCTTTCATTGTTTTGTTTCTTTTCTTTTTTTTCTTCAATATTTTTAGATGGGAGTGGAAGTGACCATCCAGCAAAGTCGAAGTAAGTTTGAGATGATTTGGCTGGGGAAATCTATAATCACACTTTTTAAAACCTGTTGTGTTTTTCAACATTCAAATATTTCAATTTTACAACAGGAAAGACTAATTTGAATAAGGAAATGACCACGAGCCAGGTATTCTTGGGGGTAAAATGTTGATGCAGACAGGGGAGCGTAACCTGATAATGGATTTGGTGCAAGTGTACCAAATATGGTGTCTATGGCAGCCCCCATTATTCTGGATGGTTTTATTATTATACCTATTTTATTGTTATTTACAGACCAGTGAGAGACAGACATGCACCCAAATCTATAGACGAAATGCCCAAAGTTGAGGAAAATAAAGCCAGGGTAAGAAAGGTTATCAAATAGACTGGACTACATCATGCCCTCACCTCATGTAGGTGTTCTCACGAGTTCATGCATAGCACACCACAATACTAATGCCACATGCAGCAGCAATTAAATGAAGGCCGCAGCAATTGCTAGTCAAAGATCAATACTGTTGATTGGCACTAGCCAAAATATATTTGTGTCAGGTGTTTACATTCAGTAAAGTAAAGTCATTCTGAGCTTTGAGGCCCGTAGAGCCGGTGCTAATCCCGGTTTCCGTGGTGTGAAGCGAACAAAGTGACAATACGTCACCCTTCTGGATAAGACGCTGGTCTATCGCAGATTACTTCCCCAGCTGAAAGCTGGTACCCATTTTTACACCTGGGTCGAGTGAGGCTATTGGAGTTAAATTTCTTGCCCAAGAAAAACAAACGAAGTGGCAGAGATAGGATTCGAACCCACGACCTTCGCCATGAGAGTCCGCTGTCCTAACCAC
Source organism: Dirona albolineata (assembly GCA_031763155.1). NCBI lineage: Eukaryota > Metazoa > Mollusca > Gastropoda > Nudibranchia > Dironidae > Dirona > Dirona albolineata. Next base: position 523 of record JARFNW010129316.1, on the reverse strand, counting down.
TAAGCCACCTCGCCTGATCAATGTTGGATAATAATTATTGTTGTCTTGATTTAATCAATCAGATAATTTATTGGCAAAGTCTGTGAAAAATCGATGGAATAATATATAGACTAATAATCCATTATTATTTCATTACATATAACAATACGTCATAAAGGTAAAGGTTTTCCAATCAATTGGACCAAATCTGGACCCCACCCCGCAACACCATCCCTATTATATATACATAATGAATATATGTGTAATGTGCCAGAATGTGTTCGATATCAGTTCACTAACTTTAGAGCTGTTAATGTTATTTAAGAATTAATAAAAGTCAAAAGGAGATATGCAACTTGACAATATTGTTATATATATTAACTTAAAAGTGTAACGTTCTGTCTACATATCTATCCAAAACTGTGATATTTTTGCCTATAGTTACGTTTAAAGTTTCCTAGGTTTCTTTCTGTTGTTTGGCTTTTCTCCCATATCCTGGACATAATTTGTACAACTAGAAAACTTATATCTTGACATTATAGTA
>JARFNW010129305.1:0-11614 GCA_031763155.1 Dirona albolineata | reverse complement strand
CCCACCCTCTCTCTCTCTCTCTCTCTCTCTCTCTCCCTCTCTCTCTCTCTCTGAGTCGGCTGTTCTAACTACTCTGCCACCTCGTCCCCATTCACTGTGTCACCACAATATCTGTGTTTTACCTTCTTTCCACCTCCAGGGCAGGGAAAAGATACTGACTACTGCCGAGATGATCGGTGGTCTTCAGAAAGAGGTCGGGATGCAGATGCCTGTGGAAGACTTTAAGGATAAATTCCATTTTGGTCTGATGGAAGTCGTCTTTGAGTGGGCCAGAGGAATGGTAATGTATTTTTGTAAATAGCATTATTCTTTCTTTCTTTCTTTCTTTCTTATCCATTCCTCATTATACTACAACAGTAATGTGGTGAGGGTGCTGGAAGCCGGAAAAAGATAGTGGTGTGTATAGTACAAGCTTCTATTAGTGACAAATTACATAGAATGACGTTTCAGATTTTCCCTTCATCAAATAACATACAACGAAAATACAAATGAAACTAAAATGAAAAAGTGGATAGAGGGGAGCAGTGCGTTTGGTGGTATTTTATTTGTTAAAGGGGAAAGCTTGTACTATACATACCACTATTTGTTATTGATACGACAGTCCAGTGTAGGACCAGCTATAGAACATAGAACTGGAAGTGCTTTGGATGAAGAATGGGGGACAAGCAGGAGATCAACCCACTGTCTAGAATTTAAATTTTGCCAGGACAGCGGCAATAAGTAGCCTGCTCTTACGTCAAATGATACATGAAACTTTCACGGTGCAAGTAAAGACTTTATACACGATGAAAACGAAATAAAATTTGTACTGTTTCTATTACTAGCTTACCTTCTTCCTGTCTAAATGTTTCTAATTTTGATTTCACCCATCATTTAACATGACTTTTTTTTTTGTATGTTTGTATGATCTCAACACAAGGCTGCTCTACTGAAGACATTATGCTCCCAGGGGAGTTTAGAAAAAAAATTTAATGACAAGGAGGATAATGAATGATAATAAATAAAAAATAAATTACCTTTATTCATCCCATGGGGAAATTTGTCTTTAGGGTCTATTCCGAGGGTAGACCGGAATAACCCAGGCGTCAGCCGCAGAGCAGCGCCGCAATATGGGATCAAGGTCTTGAGAACAAAAACCAGTGCTTCCACCGGGGTTTGAATCCGCGACCTCTCGAACCAAAGGCGAGTGACGTAGCCACTGCACCGCCTGGCTCCCTGCTTGTCTTGGGCAAGAAACTTGACCTCAATTACCTCACTCGGCCCAGGTGTAGAAGTGGGTACCTGCTTACAGTTGGTGAGGGAATCTGCGTCCTGTCCATAAGAATGACATAGTGTCAGTCTGTCCACTTTACGAATCGGAAACCTGAATAAACACCAGCTCTATGGGCCCCAATATTCTGAAGGACTTACTCAGCGAGCCTGTGCTTGGACTGGGATATTGACTATAACTATCAACCCACCTTTATCTTTGTCTCGAAACCCGAAACGTTATTTGATGTAGTGTGTCACTAATAGAACCTTTATTATATATACCACTATTTTTTATCTTTGTCCTTTATAGCCTTTCTCCGAGATCACAAACCTGTATGGCACATCCAATTTTTTTTCTAAGGGGGGAACCTAGAGATGTACTTCTCCCCTCTATCCACTTTTTAGTTTGTATTTTCATTGTATGTTATTTGATAAAGGGGAAACCCGAAACATTATTTGATGTAGTGTGTCACTAATAGAAGCTTTATTAAATATACCACTATTTTTTATCTTTGTCCCTTATAGCCTTTCTCCGAGATCACAAACCTGACGGACGTACAGGAAGGCATCATAGTCAGGACTATCCAACGACTTCACGAATTACTCAAGGACGTGCGCAACGCTGCTAGACTCATTGGTGATCGGACTCTTGCCGAGAAAATGGAAGAATCCATGACTCTTGTCAAGAGAGATATTGTGTTTGCGGCTAGTCTTTATACTCAATGATGATGGTGATGATAATGGAACAAGGCGGTGTTTGGATGACTGGAAGTTGTGATCCGAGTGAATGGAATGAATGAATGGGTGAAAACTTTTAGATAATAGAAGGAGAGACAGACGAGAAGAGGGTGGTACAAATGAATGGTGCATTATTTTAAGATTGGATTATACGCAAATTGCCACAAGGTTCAAAGAATGTTTCGGGTTTCCCTTTCTTTAGTGAACAAACGTGATTAATTACATGTGAAATTTTGATTATTAGCTGAAGAATAGAAAACCTGAGATGATCTTTTTTTTTTCTTAATGATATATAGAGCTACACATTAAGCTTTAAGCAAAGAGACGATAAAAATCTGAATAAAAGGAATAATAAAGAAAAAAAAGATAATGGAAGGGTATAGCTTTGTTAGGGTATAGGTAGGGTGTAGCTCCAAATGTAAAACAACTTTTTTGTCAGTCGTTTTACACTTGAAGCTTTACCATTATCTTTGTCATTTTTTTTTCATCACATTAAACTTTGCCTTGCCCCATTCAATGACTATTGCTGGATTTCTGGAACAGAAGTGTGCGATGACTTTGTTTTTCTTCTTTATTATTTACATGTTTTTACTTAATTTGATACGTCCAAATTTTTAAATTCCAGTGAAGGGATGTCCCAGCATTTCCTAAATTGTCTCATTTTTTTATCAACCCTACTGATGTCCCCTCATTTGGTTTACATTGTTCAACACAAAGTTCAATGCAAAAAGTGACAGAAGACTTGATAATAATTTTTGAATGTTGGAAGTCACTGTTATAATTTTACATTGTCGGTAAATGTTTTATTCGCTAGTTTATTGTGCGCATTTACATTGCCAACAAAAGTTGTATGTCGCATTATTTATCCCCTAGCAGGTCATATAATTGAATATCTTTCTCAACTCCTTTGGGAGCATACAGTAGATCAGTCAATAAGGTCGTATCATACTAGCATACTGACCATATCTTTTTCTCTCCTGTAGCTGGGTACTCATTCACACTCGAGTCAAGTGAGAAAAAAATGTTTAAAGAGTCTTTCCCGAAGACTCAATATTTGGTAGCTCTAACCAGGATTTGAACTCGGGATCTCACGATCTTGAGGCCAGCATCCTAACCTTTCGGCTACTGATACCATGTAACATGCAATAAAATGTGTGTGTGGCAACCAAAGTGTTGAGTGTTATTGTTTCTACATATATTAGTAGTAGGCCACCGTCGGTCAGGGTTGACCATGGTTATTACATCCTAGTCCTGGCTGTCCACTCGGTTGGAGCAGCGTCTCTTGTGACTGTAGAGACCAATATATTATGTTGCTTCATATCACATACCGTATGAAATGAATCATGGTGAAATTTGAATACAATGAACATGATTTGGTTGCTTGATTTGTTATTGTTGGTTGGGGTCCTTGCAATGTCTGTGAGTCATCTTGTCACTGTTTGAAGTATTCAACACGATTGGTAGAAACTGTAAGGTGCTTGATGATATTGACAGTGGTAGTGTTGGTTTATGTATGATTTATTCATGTTATTTCTTGAATGACATAATACATATTTATTTATATATTATGTATGTATGTTTGTTTGGGAAATATATTTTATGAAATCTAAATTGCACTGATAATATTTTTCTTTTTTTTTGTTTGTTAAACATAATATAGTGTTCCTTTCATGTGGCTGGAAGCATTTAGGAGCTAGCCATATGTCAAGCTCTGAAGGGTGTAAATGACAAATGGAAGTAAATCCAAACACCTCTCAAGACCAAACATGTGGCTAGATAGCTACATCAGGAATTTAAGGCAAGCAGGTTATGAGCCTACCATGACCAAACACCTTTACCAGTAACAATGTGTACCATGAGGTATGTACATTTCACCGGCAAACATTTTGCTGTTACAGGACAACTGAGAGCTGCCACCTGGGCCTTTTGTTTAGTTTTACCATTTTTTATTTGTTTGTTTATGTTATTATGACATATTCAGCTTTGACAGATCTTTCTCCCCATATTATGACAATGCGGGAGCTTCTATGTGACAAGGAAAATTTCCTAATTTTTTAACAAACCAATGTAAAGTAGTAAGTCCTTCTTTGTTCCAGAGGCATTGGCCCTCACACTATTCTGCGTACACTGACAAAACACGTTTTTTTCTTTTGGTGCGAACATTTCTTTTTCAACAGTCGATACGTTAAGATGACCCCCAACTTGCGACAAAATTTCAAATCTGAAAATTTTATAGTTTTTTTATTATTTTGAAGAAACGATTTCTATAAAAACACTAAAGTCAAGGCTTCATTGAATACTCTGACTCTGCCTCATCGTCGTAGAATCAAGGGTTGTTACTGTGCTATTACACTTTGATGACACCGCCAGCCTTCATCACATTCCCTTTTTGTCCTGAAGAGCCTTGAGGCCCATACAGCTATTGCTTATCCAGGTCTTTGTGGCGTGAAGCAGACAGAGTGGATAAGAATCTTGTCTGTCACTGATTACTTCCAAATCTGTAAGCTGGGACCCAATTCTACACCTTGGGTCCAGTAAGGCAAACTTCAAAGCTTTTGATAGTTTGATCTTCTGAACATGTACCACAGTATCGTACCATTATAAAATATTCCACAACATTATATCATAAAATGATGCATAATATATGAATGAACAAAGTCACGCTAAAACAATCTTTTACTTTTATTATTTATAGAATATTTAATATTTTAGAAAAGTTCCCACCAATACAGCTGATGACGACAAACCCAATGTAGATTACCATACACTCAATAACAATACGTGAAAAAAACACAACCGCTTTGAAAGGCAACATGGTGAAAGCATCAGTCTAGGCACCATACGAGTCATACACAATATCATTCGCCATTTATAATAGTGTGTAGTGTAAGTATGAAAACAAACAAAAAGAAATTGTAAAATTTGATCCATTTTTTTTTCTACAATTTTGCAAAAAAAAGAAAATTATGTGGAAAATGAAAATAATTTTTTTTTGAGAAGAATTAGAAAAAAGATTGGAAACATTTTAATGTCATTGTTTAAGATTAAAATTTGTAAAGAGTGTACATTTGAAAAAGAAAAAATATATATATATAATATATTAATAAATATATAAATATATAAATATATTTCTATATAAATATATATAATATTGAACATTTGATTTAAAAAAAAAAAAAAAAAAAAATTCTTTTTATTTTAGGAAAACAAAATTTTAAATAACTTGATATGAAAAAGTATACTCGACACAGCAACGGTGGAAGAAAGACAGATTGACCACATATTTAAAAAATTCAATTACCACATAATTAAAGAATTTATCATAAAAAAACCCAAAAAAAAACACCACAGCGCAACACGAAAAGACATAATGGTGTGGTTAGTGAGGACAGCTAGACAACATGAATATCTGTCCTAAATTGAATTGAGATACGTAGCGTAGGATATCACAGTCTCCTTTAATACCCTCAGGTTGATAGTAAGTGAAAAAGAAAGAAAAGAAGACCTCAACATGAAATTGCTAAGATTTGGCTGTATGCAACGACTTGTGGTGTTTGTGAAACAAACTTTAAAAACTATGACAATAATATTTGTGTATACAATGACAAAATGATGTGACAAAAATGACACCACACTGTATTCTCTCAAAATAACCAAGAACCCTGCATGAGAAAAGCAAAAAATATATATATATACATATATATATTTATCTTTTTAAAAAAGTCAAAAAGTCACTTGACGGGAATATTAAGTTCCCAGGTAATGAAAGGGAAAGAATTTGAATCCAATGGAGCTCGTAAAATGAACTTGTGGAACATGAGAGTCTTGAAAACTTTAAAGGGTTCTGACAACTCTATCTTCTCAAGATCTGAACTCAAGGCCTCAGCATCCCAAAGTCAGTGCAATCCATAACCGTCATCCTAGGTATGGCCGTCTCAGCATCTCAACACAATACATTTGTTTCATGCCAGAGCTTCAGTATGTGTGTAGTCTAATAAGGTATCATCGTACATGTGGAACCAAGGAGAAGGAGAAGAAAGAGAAGAAGAAGAGGAAGAAGTAGTAGGTACATGTATATGGTATCAATAGTAAATGAGGGGGAAAAATTGATATATAATTCAAATAAGTACATCAATGCACAATTAAAATTTAAAAATGGCAATAATATGCATCTATAGCAAAAAACAATTAAAGCCAATAAATGTGTATATAAATATAATAATTGCGTAACTAGTAGATTGATGAAAGATTTTAAAGTCTAAAATCTTTCATCCTTAAGCTATTGTAAAAAAATTCAATAGATATTCTATGATAAAAATCAAACACCCAAATATCAATTTAAATACTTTTAGAATTTACTGCCTGTTAAAAGTACTAAATTAGAAACTATATAATTTCTATAATATAAACAAAAATTACAAAAATGATTTTCAAAATTACTTAAATCACATTAGTTAAACCTCTTTTCTTGAGTCTTGGTTATGATGAGGTCCTGCCCCATATGATTTAATCCACTGAGTAAAATTAGGCCCAGGCTGATGTTCTGCCCCTGGATGACCCACACATCACTCTCTAGTAAACCATTATCTTCCTTCTAAAGGTATAAATCCCACCCAGATCTACACACCAAGAGCATCACACCTACATGTTTGAACCTAATCTAGGACAAGCAGGTGACCGACCCTTAATGTCTAAAATCTTCAAAGACTGATCAACAAAACCACGATTTTGTGTTTTGCTTCATTTTGGTCGCACAATTTCTTCTCCTCTTCACCTGGTTTTAAACCCTTCACCTGGATTTAACGGCATCAGTTGTCACCACTGCCGACTGACGATATGTTTGTGTGGGTCATAAAAAGCATTGAATGATGTCAATACTTAGATTACAAAAATATATTTCTATACTTTAAGTATGAGCTTCGCTTAAAAGTGAAATTAACATTTAGACGAATATTTTTTTTGCGGCATGCAACAACATTAATATAATTAAGATACACGCATGAAAACTGTCAACACCGTTGAAACTTCCATCAAACGAATAAGGTGAGTAAGAAGAAAAACAAACAAACACAGGTAAGAATTACGTATGGCATTTGGTAAGAGAGAAAGACTGTACAACACATCACAACCCGTGATCAGATAAATTTGTAGGAAAGTAATTCATCAACCGCAAAGTCTTAATATCCATCGGGTCTCTATGTAGCTGGTGTTCAATGAAGGCAGCAGAAACTAATTCTTCTGGGATGCCAGCCTTCAGGGGGAAAAGGGTAGGGGGGGGGTGCCTCCAAATATTTATGAAGGGGGGAGTTACAAAGTAGGGCAGCGCACAAGTACCAGTACAATCCCTGTATTTGTTTGGACTGTAAATCCATCATTTGCCTTCCATCTCTATCGGGGTCCCTCAAAGGTATCTGCAATACAGGAGAGGAGGAGGGAGACTACGCAGCCTTCATCAGGTCTTGTCCACATGTTTGATGTCGTGTGAATTCAGTGTTAAGATGCAGCGACTACCGCAGACAATTTTACAATTACATCTCTCAGACAAAATGGCAATAGGATAGAGCTGTGTAAATTGCAATGTCTGCATTGTAACCAACTCATCAAATTAAGTATTATATTGGTTTTCAAGTTTGAAAAAAAAAAGAATCAAATTTTTCAATAAATAGTTTTTAAAAATTCAATTATCGTAAAATGTACGTAGCCAGCTAAGTGTAGATTCACGATGTTTCAATTAATTGCTTGCATTTTTCATTATTCAATGTGATGATATTTTCTTAGAGAAAAGATGGCCTTAAAAAAACAAACTATCTTTAGGTATAAATTTGAGCTCGAATACAATTCATCAGGCACTTGAATATGATGACATAGTTATAATATTAAAGTTGCAAATATCTATGGGACGATTGCATAAATCAAGTGAAAAATATAAGGAGGCTCGCTGAAGCCAAGGATGATCAAACAGATAAAAAGAGAATGTGTTGGAGGCTTGTAAGGCACAGGACCTGTGTCTCTCACCAGTCTCTAAGAAGCCTTCAACACATTCCCTCTTTATCTGTATCAATTAATTTCATTTTTAAAATATTCTAAAAATCCAATTATTTTCCAATAGCTTATTTTTTAAAGGGTCTATTTGTATGGATATTGCAAAACTTAATGTCTAACTCAAAAATTCTGAAAAACTCTTAACAGAGGGCACATTGAGCTAAAAAGGGAAAAGGCGTGATGTAAAAGATCTTAATATCAACATTAACATGTGATGTTGTAATATCCTAGCAATAATTCTAATACAGCAATCATTTAATTTTGTTGTGAATGAATGTATATACTTGAGGCATAAAGTAATTGATTTTGGAATGTCGTTGAATGCATACGGCATGAAGTAACTAATGCCTGAGAAAAGACAAAAAAAAACAATTCACCAAAGTCAATCAACAATAATATCACAAAAATTCATCTCCCAACTTTTAAGTTTGAGCAGTTATTGCTCTGTCATTCAACAACAATAATAATAATAATAATAATAATAATAATAATAATAATAATAATAATAATAATAACAATAATAATAATAATAATAATAATAATACTTTATTTCATCCCCGTGGGGAAATATTTTTTAAAGATAGTTATGTTGATAGTTTGGTAGACTTGCCGACCCCCGAAAGTGCTCTAATCCTTTTCGTTGCTCCCCAGAAAATATATTTTGAGTTTACATGTTTACATTCTAAGCAAGATAGGAAATAAAAACAAACACACGAGCAAACAAAACATGTGTTGTTTAATTTGTTCGTCAAATAATCCAATGAAATGAACGTCAAAAATTGTGACCTTGCGACTACTGGTGACACATGACCTTGTGACTGTTGGTGACGTCGTGACCTTGTGACTGTTGGTGACGTCGTGACCTTGTGACTGCTGGTGACGTGGTGACCTTGCGATTGCTGGTGACGTCGTGACCTTGTGACTGTTGGTGACGTCGTGACCTTGTGACTGCTGGTGACGTGGTACCTTGCGATTGTTGGTGACGTCGTGATCTTGTGACTGTTGGTGACGTCGTGACCTTGTGACTGCTGGTGACGTGGTACCTTGCAATTGTTGGTGACGTCGTGACCTTGCGATTGTTGGTCACGTCGTTACCTTGTAACTGCTTGTGACGTAGTGATCTTGTGACTGTTGGTGAAGTCTTGACCATGTGACCGTTGGTGACGTGTGATATCCTTTTGCTCTCCAGCTCCCTCCGAGAAATTGACGTCAGCAACAACAGACTAGACGCCGAGGCTGTCGGGGGAATCATGAAGGGGATTCAAGTCAACCAGACACTAACCTCTATCCGGGTAAATGGTTTATACATACTTACCCCCTTGTTTTACCATTGGTCAGTAAAATAAATAGATAAATAGATTCTCACATTAATCACAGGAAAGTTGTCTTCAGGGTCTATTCAGAAGGTAGACCACAATAACCCAGTCTTCAGCCGCAGTGCAGCGCCCCAAAGTGTGATCAAGGTCTTGAGAAAATCTCAAGTGCTTCCATCGGTCTTTGAACCCGCGACCTCTCGAACCAAAGGCGAGCGACTTAATCACTGCGTCACCGACTTACCCCCTTTGTTTTATTATTGATTCATACCACCACCCCCAATCCATGAAATGCTTATTTTTGAATTTCATTCTATTCAGGTCTTCAAGTGTGATCGCGCAAAACCGTTGAAAGAAAATCCCAATATAAGTAGGATTGGAATGTCTGTTCCAGTCAAACGTTGTGTTCCAATGTCAAAACTGTCTGTTCCAGTCAAAGAGTTTGTCTAATGTCAAAACTGTCACTTCCAGTCAAACGTTGTGTTCTAATGTCAAAACTGTCTCTTCCAGTCAAACGTTGTGTTCTAATGTCAAAACTGTCTGTTCCAGTCAAACGTGTTCTAATGTCAAAACTGTCTGTTCCAGTCAAACGTTGTGTTCTAATGTCAAAACTCTCTTCCAGTCAAAGAGTTTGTCTAATGTCAAAACTGTCTGTTCCAGTCAAAGAGTTTTTCTAATGTCAAAACTCTCTTCCAGTCAAAGAGTTTGTCTAATGTCAAAACTGTCTGTTCCAGTCAAAGAGTTTGTATAATGTCAAAACTGTCTCTTCCAGACAAACGGTGTGTTCTAATGTCAAAACTGTCTGTTCCAGTTGGGGAACAACCCGTACACCCCTGACGTTGCCACCATCATTTTGAGGACGATTGTGGAGTCGGAGAACAGTCAGATACGAGAGCTGGATCTAACAGTAAGTCTTTCTGGTAACACAGTTATAAACTGTTGTAAGACATATCACTCAGGGACCAACAGTAAGTCTTCCTGGTAACACTGTTATAACCTGTTGTAAGACATATCACTCAGTGACCCAATAGTAAGTCTTCCTGGTAAGACTGTTATAAACTGTTGTAAGACATATCACTGAGTGACCAACAGTTTGTCTTCCTGGTAACACTGTTATAAACTGTTGTAAGACGTATCACTGAGGGACCAACAGTAAGTCTTCGTGGTAACACTGTTATAAACTGTTGTAAGACATATCACTCAGTGACCCAATAGTAATTCTGAATTAAATCTGTCGTTCTGTGTGGAACCTGTCTAGCTGTAACGTGGGTGGCTGCATACACAGGTCTGTAGACACATTCATACAATGTGGAACCTTCACATATTTATGTTTCGTTTTTATTTCAAAATTGTATACTAGGCTTACACATATTGTATAAACATAGCTCGCATTTATGTAGATGAACTTTTAGAATCATATTTGCCTGCCTTATCGCGAATATCATCAGATGCCTGTATTAGCTCCCATCCTATAAAACACAAATAGTTTTTATACAGATCGAATCAAAACTTCGACCTTTACAAAAATAAGTGAAAAAAATAAATTTATCTCCAATGATTTTTAAACTTCGTCATTGATTTTACCTTTATTTTCTTTATCACCATAATTGTGAAGCGCTGCTGAGCTCCCCGGAGTTGAAGTTTAGCGCCATATAAATTAACTATTACAAATTCCATAATTCTCCCGAATGTAAGTAGGTCATTTCCACCTGAACGCTTGTTTTAGACCATTCATAATTTATCAACCATTAATCAGTCTGTTTCCCAGTGATCGAGAAAACGTAAAGATGATTTCAAACGAAAATGGTTTATGCCTTGTCAGATCAAGTGATTACAAATCGTTTGAATACATCTCATAACCTGCTTTGTTTTATTCATGTTCTGATGAAATGAGGATTTGATGATTTCATAAACTCTCGAGTTGAACATGCACATTTCGACGACCCCGAACAAGAAGGTCAAATTGTCTTATTGTTTTCCCCTTTCCTCCCCCACCTCCCGTCCCCGTCCCAGGATATTGTCGTAGAGGTCGAGTTTACAAAACTGTTGGCCACATTGAAAAACCAGCGTCTCCTTTTGGTCAAACATGGACCTCTGATCAAGAAGGGAGAGTCGGTGGTAAAGGAAGGGGACGCAATCAGTGGCTTTACGGATCCCGTGCAGGTAGGGGTCAATCATCATCATCGTCGTGGTCATCACCATCACCATCACCATCACCATCACCATCACCATCACCATCACCATCATCATCACCATCACCATCACCATCA
>JARFNW010129294.1:0-11616 GCA_031763155.1 Dirona albolineata | reverse complement strand
AGAGAGAGAGAGAGAGAGAGAGAGAGAGAGAGAGAGAGAGAGAGAGAGAGAGAGAGAGAGAGAGAGAGAGATATTAAGAAAGATATTGAGAAGGGAATGGGGAGGAACAAAGGATAAATGGAAAACTCTTACCTGACATAGTGAAGGATAGTTTTCTCTCACTATGAGACAGCTCTTCCCGATGCAGAAGATTCACATCAACATGTTGCATTGACAAAGGTGATGCAGGGAAATCAAAAGTTTTCCTGTTAATAGCAAAAACATATTTCTTATAGTTGATTTCTTTTAATGCATGAAAGGACAAAAAAAAAAATCAAGATCACAAATATATGACTCGCACACAGCTTTCAAATTTGTTTTCAAATCATAAAGCTTTAGCTGATCACTATTATCACCTTTCACAAATGTAATTAGAGCATGACAAGAAAAGAAGGAATGGAGAGGATCACATGATCTAATCTCATAACAAACTTGACACTCTTACAAAGTCCTCAAGAGTATTGAGGCACATAGAGCCAGTGCTTAACCCAGTTTAAATAGCATGAAGCAGACAGAGTGACAATATGTCACCCTTCTCGATAGGACGCTTGTCTGTCGCAGATTACTTCCCCAGCTTTAAGCTGGCACCCATTTTTACACCTGGGTCGAGTGAGACAATTGGAGTAAAATTTCTTGCCCGAGAAATGCGAGGTGACTTTTGTAATTTCGGGTATGCAGGCAATTACCCCACAGTACCCTAGATAAGTGGTGGGGCTGCCACCTCCAGGCCCATTATCAGGCCCTGTGACCTCTTTGTCTGGATCTTCACTAGAAGTCTGCCAAATATGGTTGCACCTTTTTTGTATAGCCTTCTAAATCATAAGACCACACAAACCTCTCCACCACGATAAGGTGGGACACACAGAAAAGAAGAGAGAAGACATGGAATACAATTTTATTGGATCAATAAGGGAATTAACAAACAGCCTAATATGACTACCCTTTCCAACTAAACATAAAACCTATTTCTCTCACAGTACAGCATGTTTGGCATGGACATGTGCAAATAATAATATTCATAATTAATGAACAAGTACTACCTTGCATCAACAAGTCTTAGGAATGGATAGAGATATGGTCTGCCACAGTATACCCCATCACATGAAGCCTTCTGGGCAAGGGCAAATACATCAGGGACATTCTCTTCAAGAGGTTTAGCTCCATTCTTGTCTAGAGGTTTGTACCATATATATGAATCCTTCCTTATAACTGCAGTTGTTGATGAGTGAAAATTGCGGTCAAAATGCTTGAGGAAAAGATGTGCAAATATGTTTTATTTATTAATGCAGCAATGAAACTAAAGTCTCTGAATTAGAATTATTGTCAAAACTGATGAGTGAAACTTAAAAAATATCTCTGGTGATTAAATCATATTCAGTATTGAAAAAGAACAAAACAAAAGCAATTGTGCTATTTCAAATATAAAAAAAAAATCTTTACAAACAAACAAAATATTTTTCTATATAAGTAAACAAGTTATGATCAATGATTAATACAGAAATAAGGACTTTACAGTACTCTGAACACACCACTAATAAAGCTCTCTGAGGAGAAGCATCTGTAGTTTTAGAAGAATATGGGAAGCCTGCTGGTGTGAAGAAAACAGCAAGAAGACCCAGGACAATCACAGCAAGTGTAGTGTAAATGACTCGACCAACTTCACGGTGGGTGTACACAAATCCTATCTGGTTTAGGGAAGAAAAAAAAATGGCATCAAATTCCAAGGTGGTCAAAGATACTTTTAAAAAATCATTTAGTTCTAACCATAACATAACTTTTTTTCTGAGAAGTGAATGGTCTATAACTTCTTTCTATATATTAAATATCATACAATAAATCTTCACAGATCTTAATAGTTTTTGCATTTTAGATAAAATATACTTGAAACACTAAGTATCAAAACACTTCAATAGACAAACGCATTTGCCTGAAACATTTTCACTGCTCACATTTGTTTTACTCCTGCTTAATTCCAATAACCATGATCTAAATTTTAAAAGAACCTGAAGTGATTTGATTAGTCTGAAACATTTCAAATTAACTGTCCTGAGTGTATAAGCTGACTTTATTTATGTTGGCACTTTTTTGTTTTAAATATATAATATATGACTTTGGCATTGATACCAATCATATTATTATACTTATTATGAAAGCTTGAATTAAAACTGCTAATATGAGATTACAAATGAGAAAAAGGGAAGCTAATAATACACATTACTGATAAAGGTAATTTATGTGAGTTTTTACAACTACAAAAAAACAACGATAACAATTAAGCACAAGTTATAATTAAATCCTGTAATAACATATATGCAGGACTACCTCTAAATAAAATAAAAATCCTCCCCCTTTAAAGCAAATGTCTCAGGTTTAAATCACCTCATATTCTTATAGCCCTGCCATGCAAATTCAAGTGAAATCTTTTGAGATCAATCAGAGGCAAATAGTTAAAGCTGTATCACTTTAAATATTGAAAAAAAACCAGTAGGCAACAAAAAGATAAGGCAAGAATTGAAAATGACATACATTTTATCTTCAAATGGTTACATCTACAGGTGTCACTCACATGATATGGAAGACAGACTACGACAGGAAAAGCTGATACAGCAGCAATGAGTAAATCAGGGTGAGCTTCCATCCCAGATCGCCCCATAATAGGAATGATGAACAGCAGCAAAGCATAGACCATATTCAAGATATAAAGGGTTGGCACAAAGGAGGCAATTAAGTTGAATATTACACCTGCAATGAATGGCATAATAAAAGCATTTACATCATCTATTCACTTCTTACATTATAAAAGGCTATTGAACCTTTATAGTCAAGAAACTGCCATACAATACACATGGATATGGAAAAAGAAGGATATTTGATCTAATTGAGCATATAACGGCAAGATGGCCGAGAGTTTAAAGCCAAGTTCGTGGGTTTGAATCCTAGGGGGGAGGGGGGGGGGGGGGGGATAGAGAACTTTATTCCACTCGCCTTACTTGACCCAGGTGTAGAAATGGGTACCAGCTTACAACTGGGCAAGTAATCTGCAATATACCAGGGTTCTATCCAGAAGGGTGACATAACATTATTGTCACTGTCCGCTTCACGCTTCAGAAACTGGGATAAGCACCTGCTCCCTGAGCCTCAAGACTCTTAAGGACTTATTCATTGAGCATATACAGGTGGTATAGATATCTTATCTTCTGGGAACAAATCATTTCAAAATTCCCAATCGTTGTCATTGTTTGGTCTTTTTTTGTTGCTAATTATAGATAATTTAGATGGACAAAAATCACTTGGCACGAAGTGTGAACTACATTGTAACAAAGAAATGGCAATTTGACATTACTTTCCCAAAAATCAAATGGATAGAAGAGCAACAAAATGAGACCATAAGGTATGATTCTGACTTATTATATCAATGTGACACGTCTTCAAATTTCACAGGGAAACTGTAATTTTTTCTCACCAAATTCACAGAAAATTGCTAATTCACAAGCTCATACATCCTGAAATCTGAGATTGAGTACTTAAATAGACAATAAATATCTATAATAATAAATTAATTCATCATTAAGGGATATCAAACATTTTAAAAATACACACTGGAGGGCTTCAGTCCGAAGAGATTCAAAAATGTGTAGAACAGGGCCGGCCATAAGATGCAGAGTAAAGGCATAAATGCTGACATAAGCCCCAAAGATGTCATGATGGCTAAAACAAATGACCATAGTAGCAAGTTGGCATCCTGGATCATGATGACCATTTTGTGTGGTTCAATATTCTGGGGAAAAGTTAATTATTTTGTAAGGATACACAGGACTGAGAGGCACAAACTGATTGATTAATTTTCAACATTAAGATTTGTCTTTGGACCACTAAGCTTTTTTTTTGTTTGTTTTAATTGCTATCTATACTCACTCAATGTTTACTTTCATCCATTTTCTACATGAAAATCAATCTCTTATCCAAAAATGTTATGTAATTGTAGTTATACGTTAATAATGAATATTTTCTAGTCTGATGACTAACCTTGAAAACAGATTTCTTGAGAATTTGATGAAAAATGACGTTACCCACCACTGCTGGTAGGATAAATAACCAAACAATGTTGAGATTGTGGGTAAAGTATGTCAAACTCCGTCCCAATGATGTTAACATAAATGCCATGACCAATGGAACTATGATGCAAAGGAGCCAAGTGACGAAGACACACACAATCATCAGACCCATCTGTTTAAAGGCACCACAGCTGTCTACAGTAAGATTGAAAAAAACCCAGTAAAAATTATATAATACAGCTATATATGTATTTTGCGTATGGTCACAATTTAATAGAGACTTGTATCCCTTCACCTAGCAGTACTTGCTGAACCAGAAGTGAGCACTGCAGGCATCAGTGAAACCTTTATCCATGTCTGCAATCAACCATTATTTTTTCTCTCCTTGCTAATCACAATCAAAGTATTGTTTTAGTTTTTCATGTTTTCAATTTACAAATCAATTTTTTAAAAGATTTTGAAATTAATAAATTTATTTACTCCATGATATTCCTGCATTAAAATAAGTAGAAGTGACAACATTGTAATGTGAACAAAATCATATATTGGATTGTGAAAGAAGATCAAATTATTGATTTTAGAAATGATTCAATGAAGAGAAATAATACAAGATCAAGATGAAAATTACGGATTATTACCTCATCAAAATAGGAGACTTTCACAATTATCACATACTCATATATCATTGCATCATTTGCTGTTTTGAACTGACACCGATATATTTCTCTGACCTGTACATCATTTTGAACAATATGAAAGCTCAATAATCTAATCAAATGGCAAAAAAAAAGGTCATATATTTCATTAATTTTTTTCTTCACAAAAAATACCTCCAGATGATTCCCTCAAAAGCCTTTTCAAAAAGGCTACGTAGACATACACAAAGGTGGTCCAGTTGAGAATGGTGGCCATTCTTGAAGGGTAAGCTACCATAAAAAAGCCAACAAAATCATAGAACACCATAGTGCCATGTTTATCTTCTCCGGGGTCGACTACTTTGGAGCTTTGACCCAAGGTTATCAGCAAAGCCTTCACATTTTCTCCTGAAATGGTGAATGAACTAAATGTTCAGCAATAAAACTTGAAAGACAAGCTATCCTTAGTTGATAAAAATGACATACATAATAGCTATTTAAAATATTAAGCCTTTAGACTACCAGCACATCCGATTTCAACTAAAAATATTTTACCTTGCTCTTAATAGGTTGCTGACATGCCTGTTTTTTTTGTTTTTTTTAATATCTATGTATTGGCTTTATGGATGGCATTATATAAAAATAAGATCTGAAAAAATCACACTGCAGCAAAACTTTTATCATTAGATAAGGATGCATAATTCATTCAGTTTCCATTTTAACAAATTCATATTTATAGAATAGTCCCAAGTTTCTAATTATTTATCATTGACATAGCTTAGAAGCAACTAATCAAACCAGTGCATTCTTGAACAGAGCACAACAGCGTGGTGAGTTATAAATAAGTTATTGCTTTCATTATACTTCTCTCAGAAATAAACCAAAAACCTGTAAGGTCCAGTTTCAACAAACTATCCAATATAAAATTGCAACAACAAAAAATCAGCAATCGCATCTTAAAAAGTGATTTTGCACTTTGTATTTATAAAATAAATTTTAATGTTGCAACACTCAAAGAGATAACTTTGCGATAAGGAGGTTTGAGAAAGGACAAGGCAATACATGTTATCTGTCCAACTGAATAATATATTTAATTGCCATCCTGTTTCTCAAACATACCCTCCCTAAATGTACATCTTAAAGATCTTGTGTAACCTATATGATTATAGAATAAGACACATTTCTAAGTTATGAATAATTGTGTGAAAGGTCTTAGTTTAAATCCATTGTGCTTTGCTTTATTCCTTTTGTCTTTTCAATGAAAATGGAAAGCTGCTCCATGGGGAACAAAGGTCATCAATGGCAGTCCAGACAAAGAATGGAAGCTATTGAAGCCTGTTTCTCCCAGTGTGGGTAAAAATAAAATATTGTGAAGATTCTAACATGGCTCACCTCCTCTCTGCATGCACCCAGGTTGAATAAACTTTGGTTGGTCATTTTTGGTATGATACACATAACCATTTTTAATATGAGCAATGTCAATTCCTGAAATGAAATATAAAATATTATTTTATTTGTTATCTCTATAAAAAAAATGCATGCACACAGCTAAATACATGTGGCTGTAATAAACTCTGAATAAGAAAAGAACAAAGGGTTGAGCAACAAAATTGAGTTGTATTGTGTCAACTGGGGAGAATGAAATAAGAATCTCTCTCACTCATATTTTCCAAATCAATGAGATAAAAAGTAGACAGAAACCAATGGGGTCATTTTATTTACAAAAGCCAGACAAAATTCATGGCATCATAAAGTAGGTTTTTAGACAGAAGAGAAAATGTGTAGAGTAAAAAGAGACAAATTTGGACTTCAAAAGCTGAAGAAGAATTAATTATCATTGAATATTGACAAAACAAGAGATAAATTCAAAATACAAATATATTCATTCATACAAAGCAGAAATGTGTAAATTTATGTTAACTGAATCAATAGTGCCACAGGTTCAAGTAATAAGATATATAAAATCTACATATTTTAGGTAAATTCATGATAAGAGATCAGAGAGACCATATCAATTGTATAATGCTATAGGTTCAAAGGACAATTGTGGCTGTGGATTTCATTAAAATATTCATAAAAACTGTCAACCTTTCCAAACATTTTTGAAAGCTTTTATTTAATTGTGAGCTATGAAAAACATGTTCCTATTTTGAAAACTACTCAGGGCATATGATAAAAGATCTAGTACATCCTATTGAGCCTATGCAGGTTAGCTTCCGGTTACAAATATTAAAAGCGGATAGAAACTCGATGCTTATTTTTTCTAATGTCATTTTACAAAATTATAGAACAAATTGCATCTCAACTTTTCAAATCTGGGTATTGAAAATTCTCACACCAAATAATGAAAAGAAGACATTTAGTTGGATATTGAGGACTCTTCTTACATTTAAACCCTTGTTTCCACAAATTGCCATATAACAACGCTACATTACCCAACATTACACAGGTTGTCAAACGACATGACATTATATATAGGGTATATATATATCTCTATATATATAAATATTTTAAAAAATCAAATAATCACAATGAATTAAGGAATATAAAACAAACAGGTGATGAGCCCATCACATCCTAGTATCTTTAAAAAAAAATTGGACATGTACCTTGAAGACAATAAATTTCACAGACAAACACTTACTGAGAGCTGACACTTAAGTGATCTCAAAAATTGTAAGTGGATTGATTGCAAGGGGTTATTTCCTTGCCTTAATGGGAAAATTCTAAGTAACATTTCCTTACCTGGAATCTTCCCATAGTCTCTGAAGATGCGAAAATCTGTGTCTGAAGGAATCAACCCAGTCTGGAAGATTTCTTGGCCTATGACTGAAGCATGGGGGTAGGGAGCTGATTCAATATAAGCCTTGATCAACCATGGGTGTTCTGGTCCTTGAAATTTGGAAAACGAATAAAATATTGAAATGGAAGATAAGCAGAGATAATAAACAATCTGTTTTGAAACTTCTGGCTGTCACTTCTCCATTGAAATTAATTGGACTTTCACATTACTTGGTGCAAACTGCAATGCGTTTCCATACTGATGAAATTAATATTTTGTTCTGTCTCTTATTTTCAAAATCACCTCTTTTAGTGCATCAACATGTCATCTCTAAATAAATCACTTTCGTCCACTTCATTCCCAGCTGAATCTGCCACGAGGAGTTCATGAGGACACCCCTGCATTACTGACAAACTTTGCCGATAGCTTTGTACCTACATAATGAAAATATGTTACCTGTTTGAAACACCATTTCCCAACCTCCAGCCCCGGCTGAGTCCAAGTTAACAAAAGCTTTAATGGACGATGCCCATGGATGCTGGGTGATGAAGCCATGGCTTGTCTGTACAAATGGATAGAAGTTTTTAAAAACTAAAAACAACTTACTTTAAATGTACTTCAATAAAAGATCTCATACTCATAACTATACACATCATGGACAATTCAATAAAAAGCAATTATAAAACTATTGCCAGAGGTCAAAATTTAAATACAGATAAATCATAACTTTTATAGAGTTCGTGCATGAAAAGCAAGGGAGACAATTCAATGCAACATTATATCAATTTCATTATATTCTTTTCTTCATATAACAGTAACATGACTTTAAGAACCCATAAATATCTAGAAGTAATCTTTAACTTAAAATGTCAATGACTTTCCTGATTGAAGTAAGCTAAACATGCATTTAATCTATCTATTCATATTATATGCATCAGAAATACTTGATTTGTTAAACTTTGTTGAAGATTTCTGGTACAGCAAATTTTTGTAAACCAAGTTTTAAGTAAATATTACCAACGTATATATATATTCAAATAAACTGTCAAAGTAATATACTTGCAATGGCCTACTCTCATATTATATTTAGGTTTAAACAATGATGAATGCACTGGTGTTGCAATTCAAAGTTTTATTCTGGGAGGTCTGGAAATTTCAACAAGGGATACTTTATTAACCTGTTATGATATGAAAGGATGAAATGCTCAATGATAATTGAGGTTCCAGTTTAAAAGCCATACCTGCAAAATATTTTCTTCTGCACCGTTAAATAAAAACACCAAGTTGTGCTTCAAAGAAAACTCAGTGTGTGATAAAGATCTCAAAATTTCAAGCATCACACAACAGCTTACAGCATCATCTCCTGCCCCTAAAAATATAAATTAGGTTGGTCATAATAACATGCAATGAAAAAACACAAAAATGTATATCATCATACACATACACATCATATGACAAGAGGATAATGTTTCATGGTTGAATGCAAAGCTTGAATTTTCTCTTCATGATTAGGGATTGAAGACAAATCATCAGTCAAAAGGGTCTAAATCAGTGGAGGATATATTTGTAAAAACAGTGTTCTATATCATGGCATGGGACAGACTGCCATTTTTCAGAATCTATAAAAGTAAAAGGCCCTGCGCCACAAGTCCTATTGTTGGACTTTTAATAGAAGGTGTCTCATTTGATTCCTTAAAGTGTCCAAAAGAATACTATAAAGAAAACTTAAGATAAAATAAAATAAAAATTTTAAGAAATTTTTTCTAAGCTAAAAATCTGTATAGAAGAAGCAATGATCCATTTCATATCTTTTGGTGCTATAATTTTATGTTTTCTGAATTTTATAATGTAAAAAGGAGCTACAAGAAGTAGAAGAGAATTACAGTAAAAACTGGCCCCAACATGACCAACTGTCCCAGATGCAGATTATGCTCCCATGTATGCCATATATATGATACCGTCGGTCTCGCTGACAAAACATGGATAGAACATTAAACATATCTTCACCTGCACGAATCAGACTTTGGTGCAGTCTGGTGCAAGTAATGCCATATGACATATGTAGACGCAAACGAAAAGATTGAAACTGATACACCTGCACTACCACACAATCTCCTCAGTTTCTCTCCCTTATTATTACTGTCACATCTTCTGGCAAATGCAAGAACTACAAAAATGGGGGGGGGGGGGGGGGTCTCCGAAAAATGTATTTCAAGGTGTCCGCATGCATAAAATGTTTTTAACTATCTAGATACTGAAATAGAACAAAAATCATGGTCACATTGTAAAATGTCAGGAAATAGTAGGAGGTTGAGGAAACAAAATGAAGTCAAAACAACCACAAGTTTCTTTACCTGGACTGTCTACAACTGTATCGTAGTGACAATTTATCAAAATGCTTGTAGATACATTCCGTAATGGTGACACTTTCACAACGATGTTCCTCAAGTCTTGGTAAACGCTTGTAAATTCACCAAGACCTACGTTGATGAAATCAAGGGTGAATCCTCCACTGACTATTTGAAGATCATAGTCAATACTTATACTATTACTTGGTTGTGATTGTTTTATCTGTTTAATTTGTTCAAAAATATACTCCTCTGCTTTTCTATTCGCTTCACTTCCAGACACTCTGGGTCCAAACCCAGTAATTGCATCAAGATGTTTTCTTGCATTCTCCTCAATAAAATCAGTTGGCTTGGACAAAGCAACAGACTTTGGAACTGGATAAGTATTCATACGATGATGTATGTAAGCAACAATGAGGAAGTGAAAGGAGCCTATTATAAAAAATGCTAGAGAAGCTTTGGGGAGAGATGAACGTCTTGGCTCATCGTTTCTTTGTGTCCCTCCTTCAACTTGTTGACCATCCACATCAAGTGTATTTCCATCTACAACAGGGGTCGTGGCTTCCCCTAAAAGACGCCTTCTAACGTCTGCATTTCCATCAGACACATCCATTGTAGCACACAATTTAAAACTATAAATTCCACTGCTTTAATTCACAAGCATCACAAAGCCATCCCTTGACCGTACCCGGTCGAAATCTGAGGTCACAAATCACACACAACGTAAAAAATGCTATCTTCTACACGCACGAAATGAAAGTTCAGAGTCTAGACTCTATAAATAAATATTATCTATATTATAATATCCATGGGCCGTCAATATAGACTAGAGACCTAGAGTTAGAGTGTGAGAACCATAAATGCCTAAAATGAAACGCATCTTCCCGTTCACTATTCAGAAATAAAAAAGAATGTTTTAAAAGTGCGATACTATTCGCCTCAGGTTGTCTATCATCAGTCTAATGATAATATATTATTAGTCCAAGCGAGTGATGAGGATGAGTGATGGAGTGATGGTTGAGTGAGCCATCTCCAAACGGAAGCAGAAAAGCAGCAGACGACGGTAGACGTAAAAATTTCGACTACCTACCCTACCTATCATGTTAGTATCGATCTTGTGTTGTGACCGTTATAATTTGTCATGTGTAGGCCTACCTAGGGTATTCATTGTCCTTTCAGTGGAGGGCGTTCCAATAATAATATATTGTTTTAAATCACGAATTTATCCTATCGTCGTTGCAAGTCCGGATAAGATAATAAGATAAGATAATACTTTATTTTCATCCCATTAGGGAAATATGTTTTACAGACGTGTATAAAAATTACAACATGTAGGTCTATGTTAATAATGTTATACGCATACGATATGGAAAATCACATGCACAGTATTGAAATGAATAATAATACATGATTAATATATTCATATTTAATAATAATGAAATATTCACGGGGATATCATTAACACATTCAATCGTGCACGCCATCGATACAATCATCAAGTTGGGAGCAAATCAAGTTATCATTATCAGTGTCCATCATCGATGTATTTATATTATGCATGTTTACCAACTCGTCAATGGCAGAGAGTTTTAATTTTTATTCTATTCTACCTGAATATCATTTTATCGTCTATCGTTATAGTTGTTAGTCACTCCTACACGTTAGTAAATAAATATTATTATAAGATAAGATAATACTTTATTTTCATCCCATTAGGGAAATTTGTTTTACAGACGTGTATAAAAATTACAACATGA
>JARFNW010129283.1:0-11616 GCA_031763155.1 Dirona albolineata | reverse complement strand
CCCCCACACTACTGTCTTTGATATACACTAACCACCTGCTTTCATGGCATGATGCAGTATGTCTTAACCGACTCTTTCGTTGGCCTGAGTGTGAGCTTTGGGCTGACAGTTCTTGTTTTTACCTAACATTGAGGCAATAACAACGCCATTATGTTTTCAAATGCTGTACCATGTAAATACACTCCAAAGTCCTTTTTGTTTTCCCGTCTAACACTAACTACCAAAACAAACCAACAAACCTACCCCCCCCCCCCCCCAAAAAAAAAAACCAAAACCCAACAAAAAAACCCAATAACTCTTTTTCTTGTTCACTTTCGATGTTTACTTTATATGGCAATCGCTGACGTCTGCTGTTGTTCTTTGGTTCCCAATAGTTTCTCCAGCAGAGGGATAGGATTGGGTCATGGGGATAAAGTTTTTTCTTTCCATTCTTGGTCGAGAGTTTCTTTTATTTGAAAAAAAACATAAATACCCACAACAAAACAAAAAACAAACAAATAACAAAAATGTTTTTAAAAAACATTAAAAAATTAAGAAAATAAACAACCCAACCCCTAAAAACCATCAAACAAACAGTACCCTAATACAAAATATAAAACAAATAAAACAATTCAAACACCACTACGCCCCTCCTCAGAACTAAGGGGAATAATACACAAATTGAATCAACACCTATTAGTAGGTAGTTACCCCCTGCAGCCTTCTTACAAAAGCGTGGCATGCATAAATGCATGTTATTATCTGCTTCCCCAAAATAAAAATGAAATGAATTTTAAAAAGTTGAATAATCTATTTTCTTCGTCCCTATAGGGTATTAGATGTATGTACCATTGAGAAAGGGGAAACTCGAAAAATCTGTTAAGGAGCCACTATATATTATACTTATACAGTATATTTACCATTTACCTGGCTTCCAGCAGCCTCCTCATGTTTTTCTCTCACCTATCTATATATCGTAAGACGCAGGCACTTGGATGATGAGCATGTCCCAAAGTGATACAAGCGGTCTGAATGAAGTGATGAGTTTGGACGGCCCATATTATGCCATATAGAGTAAAGAGTAATTTAAAAAGTAAGTGACTAATTTAGTGGAGTTTTTGGTCCTTTCACAAAAAGGTCAACAGAAAAAATAGCTGTGATTATACACCTGCCCATTCAGCAAAACAAGTGGAATGTAGTTAGTGCAATAAGCAAAACCAAACTGGACATTTCTGTCTCAGAAATCTTTTTCCCAACTCAAGTCACCTTAAACTTCAAAATCTTCAAATCCAAATGAGAACTCAATCCCATAACTCTTCTTCCCAACTCAAGTCGCCTAAAGCTTCACAATCTTCCATCGAAAGCAAGGCAGATTCAGCTGTGCTTTCACCTTTACAACTCGCCTTGTCCTTGTCCCTTCCTACAATATCCTCATCGATGACAAAACTATCAGCTTCATTGACATTAGTCACGTTCTGTCTGTTCATAAAACAATTTTCTATATAATCTTTTCCTACAACATTGTCAGTGCTGGTGGTAGCACCAGAGCTTTCCTCTTCACAATTTCTGACAAATTTTGTGATGAGAAGTTGTTTTTTTCGTGGAGAGTCTTGACTTGATGTCGCATCACATTTGAAGGGGGAAGAGCTAGAGCTTCTTTGACGTTTTAGTTTCCTAGGTGTTACCGCACAAGAGTTTGTATCCTTGGAACCTGGTGAGAAATGTGGATGAGAGTTAGGAGGGGAACATTAATTTCGTCAGATGAATCTCAACATTTTTTATGACTTGTTTTCAGGTTCAAATCTCGCTTTTGGCACTGCAATGATAAAAATGATGTAATTGTATTGCCTCACTCGACCTAGGTGAAGAAGAAGAAGAAGAAGAAGAAGAAGAAGAAGAAGAAGAAGAAGAAGAAGAAGAAGAAGAAGAAGAAGAAGAAGAAGGAGAAGGAGAAGAAGAAGGAGAAGGAGAAGAAGTAGAAGAAGAAGAAGAAGAAGAAGAAGAAGAAGGAAAAGAAGAAGACATTATAAGTTTATAATGAAACAAGGAACTAAAACGCAAGGATACCGTTGAAAAGAATAGTATTAATGTGTAAGAAGTGCTTTCATATTTAATTGAGTAAAAACAACATTGGGAGCCTGTGATCCCATATTATGTTATGATATCACATGAAGGTAGTCAGGAGAAAACAAGAAAGATAATAGGAAACAATGACTCTACACTCTTTGAAAAGTGTATATTTACCCAATTCCTCTACAGTAACATCAGGAGGATCTGGCGAAGATTCTTCAATGAAATCATGCTTGAACATATCCATGATGCTGCTCTGTGTCCTATCCTTTAAGATTTAGGTGTAGAGAGGAAAGTAAAAGGCGTAAAAAATTTCCTTTTGGAAAAGAATAGTGATAATTTTTACATGACTCTTTGTCTTACAAACCATTTACTAGACACATTATACTCCTACTAACTTGTTCATTGACTTGCTCATTCACTTGCTGTTATACCATGCACGTCTAACTGTGTTATTTTTATACATTTAAATACTGTGACGCTCCCCATCTTATGCATATACTATTCATGATGTAATTTCTATGCACGTTTGTAAAAAGAATTTTCCTAAGGGGATGAAAATAAAGTACTATCATTATAAAGGAGAAGAAATAAAACCACTTTCAAGTCCTGGCATGCACAAGGCATTTGCAAGTACACTTAGATCCTCTTTTAAAAGATACAAGTCTGTATGCAAATGATCCTTCACTTATGATTATATGCATGACTGAATAAAGCCTAAAAATCTCCAAACAGCCTCATAACCGATAACGAATTTTAAGACAAATAGCTGACAAAACCTTACTCTCGTTATACAATCTTTGTTGGTCAAAATGTCCCAAGCCATAACTCTTAAGAGGTTGCATATAATAGTAGCTGATGATTTCAAAATATATGTAACTGGCTTCTAGATGCCTGTATCAGGAAATCTAAATATTGTTTACTTTCAGACAATGAGCTTTAGATTTTGGTTTGGACGCACAAACAAAAATGTTTAAAAGAAGAATTGATCAGAATAATTTCAACTGAAAATCAGAAATAAAAGGAACAGGGCCAACAAACACATTTCTGAACTGTGCAAGTTATGACTTTATATATGTATAATTAATAATATATAATAATTGTTTTACATTACATGAGTACTATCTCAATAGGTGAAAACCGTTTGCTTGGGTTTTCCATTTCCCAAAGATTGGTCTATTGTGAGTATAAAGTACTGTGACAAACAACTTTCCAATAGTGAATACGGAATCTCTGGATTAGTTTTTGGTACTTCAGCAAGGTCAAGCTGTTGGGAAAAATCTTCTAACGATCTTGTCCTCTTCATATTACTCTTTGGGTACATACCAAAGCATGTTGGGTGTCTGCATCAGAAAAGCAGTCCTTGGTCAAACCAGCTTTGGTCAGAATGTTCAGCTTGTCTTGAACCAAAGGCCTGGAAAATCAGATCAAAACAGGAAAAAAGATATAATAACAACAATAAATGGCATTTATATAGCCCCAATCCACGATCATCACCATACTCTAAGTGCTTTACAGTAGCACATTTACCCGGGGTAAGCAACGGAACACTCAACACTTAATACGCCACACACTGCCTGTTAGGCACAAATACAATTTTTGGACAAGGACAAACGCTGCTTACAACCGAGGGGACCTTCAAATTTAAGGTCCGTCTCGGATGGGACGAGGTAAGCAGGGCAAAGTGTCTTACCTAAGGATACAAGCGCCTGTGAGCCAATACATTCCATTATGTATATATATTTTTGTCATTGATGGGTTTAGAACCCAGGCGGTCACCCGTCCATTCACTAGCCACGATAGACGTGGCTTGTCAACACATCGAGTCATACTCACTGTTCGGCCATAGATATATTTTTAAAAACACCAAAACATAGGCTGGATAAAAAAAAACCCCAACAAATGAGATTACTGGCGTCAAGGTGATAATTTTTACATGACTCTTTGTCTTACAAACCATTTACTAGACACATTATACTCCTACTAACTTGTTCTTTGACTTGCTCATTCACTTGCTGTTATACCATGCACATCTAATTCTGTTATTTTTTTACATTTAAATACTGTGACTGTGATGCTCCATATCTTATGCATATACTACTCATGATGTAATTTCTATGTACGTCGGTAAAAAGAATTCCCCTATGGGGATGAAAATAAAGTCTATTATTATAAAGGAGAAGAAAAAAAAATCTTTAAGTTCAAGTCCTGGCGTTCACAAGGCATTTGCAAGTACACTTAGATCCTTAGGATTTTTAGAATTTTAGATACAAATTTTACCTAAATTGACCATGGCCTCTTGGGGACCATGGAAAAAAAATAATACATATGGCTCTTTTACTTAAAGTGGAGAAAGTCTTGAAACAACCTGACATATCCACCTCCTCCCTTAACCACCTCCCCCCGAAGAAAAAAACCCCCCAAAAAACAAAAACAAAGCAAAAAATAAAAAAACAAAAAACAATACAAAACAAACAAACAAAACAACAAACAAAAAACAACATCTCTACTGATGTACATTAGGTGCTGCCATAACCAGTGGTAAGCAGTGGTAACACAATTGAGTTATGGTGTACACCGGAGTGGGCCTAAAGTGACAGCACCCTGACATATTTCTTAAAGAATATACTCTGCTTGATGAGGATCGCAATGCCTGTAAGCTGATATTGACCGAGATGATGACCACTGAAATAAGCTTACCAAACAAAGTCATCAGCTGTCTTTTTTGCAACCAAGTATTGCACAGACACAGAGCTTTTCTGACCGATTCGATGAACCCTGTCTTCAGCCTGTATCAAAATCTAAAGTTTGGGAGATAGATCATTAATATAAATTATATAGTAGTTAAATCATAATGCATATAAAAATGAGTTGCTTTCCAGCACAGATCAACATCAAATATAAAAAAAATCTAATGTTTACTTCAGATATTTTGAAACTGTCATCACTTAACCTTAGCAATATGGAAGAGTAAGTCCTGCAAAACATTTTAACACAGAGAGCAAGTGCTTATCCTGATCTCCATAGTGTGAAGTGAAGAAAGACAATATTTGTCATCCACTGGTCAGTGCATAGGAAGCTGGTCCATCATATAATACCAAGCCAGATTGAGCTGGTAGCCATTTCTACAGCTGGGCTGACAGAGGCGATCAAAGTGAGAATCTAGGGGCATATCAGATTGAAAAATGTTCAAATCTGACATGCACCAAACAAGTTGCACAGCACTCCTAGTTACTACGTGAAACCATCTCCATTACCGTACAGCCGCACTTGTAGCCCAAAACATTACCAATATGTAGTGTTCAATCATGGCTAGGTGTTTGTCCATGATTACAATTTATCAATATTTTCTCAGTATTGTCAGTTGTTATACGACACGATGAACAAATATTTGATCTTCTAGTTCTAGGCATACTTTATTAACTAACATAAAAACCTAGAGATTGTTTCCTATTTTTACTCACTTATTACTCACCCCTGGATTCCAAAACAGTTCAGCAAAGACGACAAGATTTGCCGCTGACAGATTTAACCCTGCATTAGCTGCTGTAATCGACAACACAGCAACTCTGTACTCCTCTTGACTTTGAAACTTTCTACACAATTGGCTGCGATGCTCAGACTTGGTGCTGCCATCAATTCTTATGTGTTTTATTTTGCCATGCTGGGAATCCATTGAGAAGTATATTTCTTTACTTAACCATAATTGCAGCTATTTAATAAAGAATTGGTTCTTTACAAAATGTATTGGATATGCTTTCTTATCTACATCTTATACCTATCAACGTTAATGACTACATGAACAAGCATAAATTATTTTTAAAATGATAGAGCCTTTCCTTCATTATAGTCTGTTGCACTTCTCGTGCGCACGCATTATGTCAATATCTTCACAACCATCTGATGGATTTTAATGATAATTGTCAGGAACAGCAACATTAAGTAGAATTTTTTTGCCCTGGTCACAATATTATTCTTTAGGACTTATCATCTTTTTGGAAAACAAAAAACGCAGGGTCCAAAAAGGCGTTTTATAGTAACAATATATACATTGCAAGTCGCTTAAACGGAACATCTAGTTTGTTGTGATAATGATAAACATAAACAGACATGGACAGGATGTCACTTTTCACATAATAATGTGAGCAGTCACTGATGCGGGCACACTCAATTCTAAATGATACAACAAATCACACAATGTTAACACACTTGACTAGTCAAGTCACACCATTAGTGTACACATTCTTAAGTTTGAGTCCGATTATTATTGCAAACGCTGAAAAGATCAAAGGAATTCGCCATTGCGAAAGAACTGTTTGGTCTAAGACTTTCATATTCAAAATTCATACCTTCCCTTAAAATATAAGTATAAGCCTGCATGTAAAAAATCTCTGCCCCATATTTCGTAACGTTGGAGGAATTTGTAATATCAGGTGCGCACAAAACTTGGAACAGACTATAGCAATTCATTTTTTAAATTTGGATTTATTGGAAAAGAGGGAAATACCTCTTCAGAAGTTAGGATGACATACTTTAGCGCTCTTCTTTTAAATTTTCTCCATAGAGATTAAATAATAGACGAAAGAATGTATATTGTGATAAAAGATACGATTAGGTAATAGATATCTTGGATCATCCAGTTACCTGGCAAATAGCATCTTCTATACAGTCCATCATCTCTTGGTGATGAGCAAACACTAAGAACTTTTTATCAGATTCTATCAAGTCCAAAATGAAATCTCTAGAGGATTAAAAAAAATGATCACATTCTTTAATGAATCAAAAATCTTAAAATTACAAAATTAAAGGAACAAGTATCCATATTGACCATTTGCTACAATTGGTAATACTTAATCTCCTTTTCTAAGATAATGAGTTTGTTGACAAGCCTATCAGCATTAGATTTATTTGCTTTAAACTTCATAATATATCTCAAATTGCTCAATGTCATGCATTATTAGAATGATCATATCATTAAAAATAAAGAGTTTTTATTGCATCATTTAAACAATCAAAATAAAAACCATATGAAAAATACTCAATAGCAGATACAAAATGAGACCACAAATCAAATTTACATAGAAGATAATAATACTTGCACCTTCTTGTGAAAAAATTGTAACAAATCAATAATCAGATAAGTGAGAGGAAAAAACAAAAACAACCCCCCCAAAAAAACTGTGCACATTGTGTAGAATACCAAACAAATGAAGCATAATAAGTGGAGCTTTCAATAGACATTGTATCAATGGAAAAACACAAAAAACTATTTTGTCAAAGTATGATGGTAGAGTATCATAAAAAAGAACTCAAGAATAGATGTAGTGCTCATGAGAATAGTGAATTATAAAAGTTCTAAAGCTAAGACAAAAGACAAAGACATTAAACCGTTACATACTTGACAGCCCTCAATTTTGCTTTACATGTTTCATGGAAGTATTGAAGTAGAGCACCTCTCCTGCTAGCACTCTTTGGATAAAAAAAAAATCAACTCAGATTGACAAACCAACCAACTTATAAAATACTTAACAACACTGCCTTGCTCACTATAAATCAGTGGTGACTATGTCATTCGGATATTAGAAAGGCACAAATTCAAGCAGTATCCGTAGCTACATATCCATATTAATTTGATCAACCTCATGTTGGAGACTTTTGTATAGCGATGGTATGGTACAGATAAGATAAGTAAGATAAGATAAGATAAACTTTATTGATCCACAAAGAAAATTACATTTTGTTACATGTACTGTATAAATAAACAGCATTTTTTGACAATATCATAACACACATACAGTCACACACACACACACACACACACACACACACACACACACACACACAGACACACACACACACACACACATATATATAGCCAACCAGATACATAAAACATAGCTTTTCTAAAAAACATTTTTTCTCTCGAATTCGTTAGTCAAATCTTCAACTCAAACTTACGTAATGCTGAAATGAGAAGGATTTTCTGTATCGTTCTTTTAATGCTTTCAAATGAGTGTATCTAAAAGTGCTCTAAAAGAGTTTGTTGTGTACCAACTGTTCTTCTTTCTTTGTATGGTTAATCTCAAAGGGAGTGATAGTGATAATCTGCTGCTGGTGCTTTTGTCTCCTCGCTCTTTCACATTAGATAGAAGTAGCGGCCCGAAGTCAAGACCTCCAAATGGACTTTTATTGTGTTGGGAATTTTAAATTTTTGTCTAACTTATATATCTCATTCGTTTCCGATAAACCATTCATCATTTCAAGCATTTTGTCTTTAATTCATATTGTTTAAGTAGCAGTTTACCAGAAAAAAAAGTGTATGAGTTGTTTATAACCGTAATGCCCACCATTACCCATTCAAAGCAAACTTTATTGATTTCATGACATAGATTATCTTGCTTCAAGTGCATAAATTATGTTTATGGAATACATAACAAACATTGTATTCACATCTTGTATAACTTTGAAATGTCTTAATGATCTAGCTATGTATGTTACAACATCTATCATAGAAAACTGATTTGTAAAATATTCTTACCTTCAATGACGCCTTATCAACAACTTTGAGAGCCTGATTAAGATCTTTACTGAAGGAAACAAGGACTGGATTTAGAATAATCACTTGTCTTGTTTTATCTGGCAATTGCTCAAGGACATTTGACTTCAGGCGTCTGAAATAATCAAAGGAAGCAAACAAAGAAAAATCTGATCAGTCCAAAGTCAATTCACACTGAATCAATTATTAGCTGCTGGCAGTAGTGCAGAAAAATTACACATATTATTATTTGGAAAAAATAATTATTGACAGCCAAAATTTTAACCATTTAATGATTTTTCTGAGTAAATTGCTATTGATTGGGTACCAAACTCAGCTTAGTTTGGTGCTTGTTTAACAAAACTATACACTTACAGGACAACATACTTTATCTTATCAGGTAAAAAATAATATACAAAGTCATTTTTTCATCTAAATGACCCTAGCTTTCACCCGATGTAGACCAAACTTTCACATGTGTGAATGGTATCACATGAAGAATATAAATAAATATATATAAATAAAACATGCAGTTACGGTTATTTGTATTTTAGAGAACCAGAATTGTTTGTCTCATTAATTGAGTCATTCTGCTATTCCATTAATTAAGTCAGTTAGGGAGAGTAAACAAAAGCTATCTATCAAATGAAACGGTCTCAATAATCTTCAAAATGGACAGAGGAATCTGACATGGACAATAAGTGACGCCCACTTCGTTTTCATTGGACGGCAATTGGAAGGGTTAAATCAGGCAAAATGAAAATCTAATTGCCGCATTATTGGCAGAATAGTTGATTTACATTGCGGGCGGAAAGTTAGACGACATCTGACAGCCACAATTTTTTCTCCATCAAGTAGCAAAAGTAAAAGACAGATGAGATAGCCTACTCTTGATGGAACTAAAAGGTTTTAAAGTACAGCATTAATGCTAAGTTTAGTTGACAAATTATGTATTCTATGTTGTAGCAAATTTGTAAGAAATGATTTAAAAGTGCCACAGACTTCTCCCTAAAATGGGCCTTGCTTCAGATAAACACATACCTTACGTCTGGTCCAATTAAAGCCGACTAAGATGTATTGTTAAGGCTTGTTATAAAAACATTTTTTATTTTTTATTGTTGATCTTAACAAATGCAATATTGAGACTGAGACTATATTTATTTTTTTTAATGACACTTTTACATTAAATTACATGCACTGTATGCATGATGAAAGAAAATCTGTTTACAACACATTCAAACTGACAAATGGTATATTTTTCTGGTCATCACATGAATACCTAATCATGATCTTTTTCTCCAATAAATGCTGCAACTCTTCAAGGTTGGAAGAACCAGAATAGTCCCATCCCCATGGTTGCTGCAAAAAAAAAAGGAAATTGCTCCTCTTAATTATAGTAAAACAATGAGGCACAGACAGACATATATATATATACATACCTACATACCTACATACCTACATACCTACCTACAGACAGACAGACAGACAGACAGACAGACAGACAGACAGACACAAACACACACACACAGACAGACAGACAGACAGACAGACAGACAGACACAGACACACACACACAGACAGACAGACAGACAGACAGACAGACAGACAGACAGACAGACAGACAGACAGACATACATACATACATACATACATACATACATACATACATACATGCATGCATGCATACATATATAATATACATCAGCAATATCAATTATCCTACCTTAAATACTGCTGTCCCAACAAATATGAAGAAAGAGAAAAATATCAAAACAGCGTAGATAATCAGGCGCAGCTTCAAAACAAGGGCTGGATTCAACAGATCGAAGATGGCCATGATTATGATGACTTTGAAAACCACAACAATAAAGTTGGCAAGGCACACTTGGCGTGAGTGATGCCACAGTCAGAAAGTATGCCGATGGAGTTGGGAGCCTATAAGAAGAGAAGAAAATAATAACAAGTTTATGTATTGGGAAATTGGTTTGTGGATAACTTCAGTGGGGTCCATCTAAATGAATATCTTTTAAGACGATTTTTTGGTTTCAACCGTTTGTTTTTTAAATCCCTCGTAAACAAATGTTCATATTTACTGTTCTTTAAAATGGATATTATGTAAAGCGAGAAAAGGTGGCACGGTATCAGGAGCGCGTCAAATCCAAAGTATTCAACATCATTCATGGAGAAACGCAAGAAGGAAGGGTGGGCTGTCAACGCACGGTGCTGCTGCTGGTGGTGATGGTGATGGTGATGGTGACGATGACGACGACGACGATAGTGATGATGATGATGATGATGATGATGATGATGATGAGGATGATGATGATGATGATGAAGAGGAGAATGATGATGATGATGAAGTTGGTTGTGGTGACGATTGTGAATGTAATGATGATGGCAATTAAAATGATGTCTTAAAATATTTTAATGAAGCATTGTCCTCACTAAACCAAATATTTCATATGCTATTCACTAACTTCATAAATCGTATTATGACTTACGCTGTGAACACTGAGTGTGTTTACTTTCGTCTTGCAATACTTTCAGTACACGTTCCTACGTGGCCCGATAGTCCATTAACTTAAGAAACAAAAACCAGGGTAAACGGGTAAACAAAATCGGAATGTGTGTTAGTGATTCAAGAAGCCCCACTATAAGTATTAAATAACACACTGATAACAGGCATTAATCGGAGGTGATCAAAGTTACTAAAAATAGATGAGATTACGCAATATCTTCTCTTTCAGATTCATAGACATAGTTCGAAAAAGATAATTATGCACGTTTGAACCGGTCATACATTGAACAAAGTACAACATTTCGTGTCACGACACCGTGAACAACATGCTAAAAAATGTACATTCTTTACATTGTCGTAAGTATATATAGTATAGTATGTTCACTGAGCCTCCTGTTTTGGGTCATACATATCACTTTTCAACACCAGCGCCGGTTTTCACAGACCATACGTTAACTCTTAGCACACTTTGGCACAATTTTATACTTTAAAAAATTACATGAATAATGCAATG